>CAJQZN010016084.1:0-13532 GCA_907164685.1 Colias eurytheme | reverse complement strand
ACATTCATGCACTCACGTGTTTTGAATTCATAACTTTGTGTACCTACAGACTGCATGTAAATATCCTCTTATCATTGAAATTTAGCAAAACAATTTTAAGAGACTTTGAACTACGAGAATTTGAACATTAATCAGAAATCCAATAACAAGAAAAGTAACTATTTGAACGGAAGGTATTAATTACATTCTGATGAATTTTTCATCAATTTTTCATGAGTAATTATTGTGTCGTTAGCCTGAGTCGACTGTAGTTACAATTCATTCGACCTTAACGAGGTTTTCATGCTAATTCACCAATCAATTGCTAATAAATTGCCTTGTGCTTTCTTTATTTTTCGTATTGGAAAATAATACATTGTATTGAAACCCCGTTTGTGTGGAGTGAGATAATAATTTATGGTTTGAATGGAACATAATAATTTCTTTTTAATAATTATGAGCAAATAATACCTACCTATATATAAATATTATTGGCTACTTATACGGTATACCTTATCCAATCCAGTTCGTTACATATTATTATGTAGATTTATGGCTTATACCTGGATACTGTTTCTTTATCGATTTTGACTTTTTAATATAACTTATAATTATTATAATTTAGTGATCAGAAGGGTTGTAACGAAAAGGGTAGGATACCATCTAAAAGATAGTTCCATAATAATAAATGTTCTCGAATATTCCAAAGTAATTAGTAGCGAAATTTGAAGGGAATGAAGTATTTTGATACTTTCCTAAAATAATAAGATCGGGCTATAATAATTCGTTCCGCTAGGTGGAGTTTATTATAATGAAATATTGGACAGTTTTCGCAAATGTAAGCTGAATCTTGGAAAAAATATTTATGGCTGGCTGTATTTTAATTTTGGATACTTATAGCAGATTTGGTTATTAGTGTAAGTAGGTACAATAAATAATTTGTTTTATAGTGATTTAATACTTACTCTAGTTTTTTTTTTTTTTTTTAATTTTAAATGTTACAAAAAGTGTGGGAAATGAGCTATATTTTTAGCGACTTTAAAAAAGAGAAGGTTCTCAATTCGCAAATATATATTTTTTTTTTGAGTTTTTTATAAGTTATCTAGATTTTATAGTTAGGTACAAGTTTAACTTAACGGACATTAGGATTATGAAGTTAGTGTCTACTTGGAAAGTTACATTTCTAAGCTTGATTGCTAAAGGATTGGTAGATATTATACAGAATTTAATTAAAACTTATCTTAAGACCTCTTCTAAATTAATAAATGCTGATGGTTTTAAACTTAAGGTCTATTTTCACAATTAGTTTGTAAAATAAACATATTCTATGTGTAGGTAGGTAGGTATCTTCTATAGGTACTAATATTATAAAGAGGAAAGGTTTGTTTGTATGTATGTATGGTTTTCACGCATAAACTACTGGACCAATTTTGATGAAATTTGGCACAGACAATCTTTAGACCCTGAGAAAGAACATAGGCTACGTTTTATTGCGAAATATGTAGCACAGGCGAAGTCGGGGCGGACCGCTAGTTTAACAATAAAAAGACTTCTATAAGAAAGATTCTTTTCAATACCTAAGGTCTGTAATTAACAAAGCTATTGAATTAATATTTTAGTAGGTAGTACATATTATTCTTTAAAATTTAACCTAGCCACATCACAATATTACTAGGTAAACTAGCTTTCCGCCCGTGGCTTCGACCGCTTTGTCTAAAACTTAATAAATTATTTATATTATTGTATCATTGATAATTATGTAGAGTATGACCATATAAGTGTAGGTATTATTAAAAAATTGTCCATAATACCATGATAATACGAAGCCATTTCATTGTATTCATTTTTAATTTTCCTTCCGTATTTCGCTCAATGGCTATTTCGTACATTTTACGTGATTAATGTGACGACAAGTTGCGACTTTGTGAAAAAATGTCGCTTGATATAATTTTAATAATGATTTATGTTCGATGTGCTTTTATTGTAGCGTCATGATAATAGTGTTTTGCTGTATCATCTCGTTAAGGTGTTCTTTTGTGATTTTAAGTCTTTTAAGAATATGCGGAAGCCTGAAGTTAAATGATATCAAGTATGGCTTTAGGAGCAAGCAACGCAAACAGATTGGATACCTTTGAACCTGTTAAAAAACATTAAATCACAATAAAATATGCTATTGTTTTGTTGCCGTAGTTAGTTGTAAACTGAAAGAAATTGGGGCGTACTAAGAATTTTGTAGAAAATGGAGGTAGGTATGTACCTAGTAGGTACCTACCTATGGTAATATTAAACTTTTTGAGGAAATTTGATGTCAATGTTATTTATAAACTTGTAAAAATTGAGAGTATTATTTATGTGAAGGAATATACACAAATCTATTCCCTATCAAACAATAATAATGATAAGTACGTAGTACCTTCTTATGGAAATTACTAGGCACATTACCTATTAATATCAAAACGTTCCGATACCACAATTTTTCTATATACTTTTTGGTCTTACAACCAATTTGTTTTCATTCATAAATAATAATCTGCTTCTAACAAAACAATACATGTGTGCGTGACATCCCTATATCAACATACACACAACACATGCTTGCGTGTGACGTTGATAAACTACCACAGACTATCCCACTGACAGACCGGTAATTAATTCAACATGTCAATTGATTTTGAATTAATATGCCGAAATTTAATTGAAATTTAGAGACCGTTTCGAGCTCGTTACTTCCGTAAAGGGAATCGTAATAATAGAAATCGTATTATTAAAGCAGTGAAAAGGTACCTAAAGCAAATAGATACTATAGAGTATTCGGGTATTGTAACTTCATAGTTTTCATGAGAACTTACTTTGACTGGTGGTTTTACTCGTATTTATCTATTAATAGGTTACTTGTTTCTGCTAGCTTAGATACGCGGTTTTGTTCCCGTATTGCTTCGCTCTTATCATTGGTCTTAGGCCTTAGCGTTATCTACCAAAGAAAGAAGTTTTTAAATAGGACCCATCGTTTTGAGGTTAGCACGTTCAATCAACCAAACATACAAACAAAGTAAGTACAAACAATTCGACTGTATAATCCTATCCTATATCCTACTAATATTATGAATGCGAAAGTTTGTGAGGATGGATGTGTATGTGTATGTTTGTTACTCTTTCACGCAAATACCTACTGAACCGATTGCAATAAAAAGCAATATAGAGGGTTGCAATATAGAGGGTTACTAGGATTAACACATATCTAGTACCTATAGGTTTTATCCCGGAAATCCCGCGGGAACGGGAACTAGGTATGCGAGATTTTCTTTGAAAACGCGGGCGAAGCCGCGGGCGGATAGCTAGTATGTATCTACACTCAGTCATAAAATATCATAATAACTAGATACTGAAAACGCATAAATTTTCAGTTTTATATATCTATCTACAATAGAGATCCTGACTAGTTCGTCTCAGAATTGAATATTTATGAGACAAGTGTATCTGTTCCCACCAAACAAACATAGGTAACATAGGTAGATGAGAAAGAGACAAAACTTTACCAAATATCACTAACACTGGAAATATGCCACCAGAACATTTTTAAGCTATTGCATAGCTTCTATCGCGGGCCTTGAGCGCGGGGACCGAATCTAGAGATTGCGTAACGAAAAAACCTCACGCTCCCCACTCCGACGGGCGCGGAGGTGTGGCTTGAAGGCATAGCATGCAATAGCTTTACCGCGGCAGTCCCCGAGTGTCACACGTCTTTTTTTCATATAGGTAGGTACCTACCTATAGGTACTAGTTAGGTACTACAAATATTTTTAGACCGCACTCTTATGGTCAGTAGGTACTGCACAACATTTTAAGCTTTCAAATAAAGAAAACAATACAGGAAACAAACAAATTTTAATTTCATTTCAAAGAATCATCAAAATCGGCTAAGACGAAAGTTATGAGGTAACAAACAAAAAAAAACTGAATTGAGAACCTTCTCATTTTTGAAGTCAGTAGAAAAGTATACCAAACTTATGAATTCCCTTCAAAATCTGGCAGCAGAATAAACTAGGCAAGAATAACAGTTTAATAAAGGCCTAAAAAACAATTAGCGAGCTTATTTCTAAAAAATACTGTTTTTAATGATTATAAATGAAACGTCCGGAAGGCCCCAAATTGAGGATTTGTATACCTAGAGTAGTAAAAATACAATTTAATTAAACAGTTCGGGGTCAAGAAAGGATTTCATTTAGGTTATTAATGGGTTCTGGTACAAAATGATTGTGCTCCAATTTGTTAGGAGATGAAAATTCAACCTTGTTTCTGTTAAGCGTTAATTTGTTTTTGTATCTCTATTTAATATCTGGTATTTTCAGATTGTATTAATTTTGAGCAATTATCTAGTATTTGTAAGAAGAATGGGTTTGTTTTTTCCATAAAGAAATAAGAAGTAGGTATAAACTATAAATTGGCTCTTACTTTTTTTTAAACTATATTGTTACAAAGTTTTATCCAAAATCCAAGACAAGCATAAGCTTTTGAAAGTTCTAATGATTCTTTAATCGGTATTTTTTTTAATCTACGGCTACAGCTACGATCTATCCTTTCAACTTCATCCCTTATAACTTTTTGTATCGGTAGGTATTATTGTTTTTATTATAACAATATCCCCACGAAACAAATGTGAATAAAAAGTCTACCTTATAGAGTTTTGAGGTAACAAACAAAAAACAAAACCGAATGGTAAACCTCCTAGTTTCTTTTTTTTGGTACCGGACAAATATTTTTCATTGGCCCGGTATCCTTTGTAAGCGAGTCTCACATGTGTGGAATTCCATGTCCCCCTGTGTATGGGACAAATGCATTACAGATCTATTTTCCCTCTATTTCCCTAACCTTTAGTAAATGTTTCTTGTACTTTGCAGGATTAAGAATTACTTTTTACAGCCTTGGACAATTCTTACCATCTAAATTAATATCTAAGTATTATGATGGGGAACTATTTGTGTTTTGTTTGTATGTGTGTAATGTCTTCACATAAGAACTACAGGATTGATTTCTAAAATTCTTTTACCTTCAGCTGATGCTCTATTTATTTATTTATGCATTTACAATGTTCCTGAGTCGCATAGGCTTCATATATTTCATTATTATCCCCGAAAAATATCCTTTTTTCATTAGACAGCTAAACAGCGACATAAGCTATACTTTTCATGTCATTCCCATGGAGAATTCCTTTGACCACCTACATCAGCGGGCAAAGCCGCGGGCAGAGCACTATATATAAATAAAAGGTCATACATTTCATAGCTTTAACGTCCTACATCCCGTTAATAACTAGACAACGGTTGACACAAGCAGTGTCGTAAATTCCCAAACTTTCCGACAAGACAGGAGCATGGCGACCGAAATTTGTTTTAATGTTCGTTTAATGGTTCTAACGCTGTTTTAACTTACTGCGAGGATGGACTTATTATCCGCTAATGTTTCCTTGGATGTTGGAGTTATAAATTATTTGGTTGCATCTGTTTATTATTTTAAGGTAAATTCTTCAATTGAAAATGGAGTTTACATACTTATCTCCTATTTTTGCTACGATCTATTCTTACCTTGTGTGTCTTTCTCTGCATCTATAACAATAATTGGTAGTGGCCCTGCCTTCCAAGCCAGAGGTCGTGGGTTCGATTCCCACTCGGGGCACATATTTGTGTGATGAAAATAGATGTTTGCTCTGTGTCGTGCCTGGGTGTTAATTACCTATAAAAGTATATTGATTTAAAAGTTGATACCTATGTATGTTTATCAGCTATCTGGTTTCCATAACACAAGCGAAAGCTTAGTATGAGATCAGATCGTACCGTGTGTGAATATTGTCCTGAAATATTTATTTATTTGCGTTTATACCTTACAAATAGGTAAACCTTAAATCTCAAACACTGAAATAATACCTCCCCTTTTGTTATTCATATATTCTTTTAGATTTTTCCAAAAATCTAGACAAAGAGCAAACAAAATCTAGGTCAGAGCAGTCGATAAATCTGCACGACACGTTCAAGCGACCGCACGTTGTTTATAGCTTCTGTAACTTAGCGTGGAATCAGCTTAATGGCTTAAACTTATGTTAGTTCATATTAATTAAAGGTCAGGGAATCATGAATAATACGTTTGTAATCGGTATTATTATTAAAATCATTAAACACCTTGCCTAGTTGAATACTAAGAAAAGAGAGCGTGCGGTGTGCACACGCAGCACACGTGCCAGAAGTGAAACTTGTTTGGCAAGATTCAAAAATATAAAAATCGTCGCCTTACTCCATGACGTGACGGTTTTGCCATGACACAACCTTGAATTTTACACTCAACGCGCCTAAAAATGTTCACTGTGACACCAAGACTATCAGCCGATTTCTGAATTGAATATTTATTGTATCTTATATCAGCTCTATATTTTAAACTGTATTGTAGAAAATTCTTTGCTATACTATACCTAATTAATAATAAAATTTGGATACAGAGGTCACAAAATCACCCTGTTCAGAAAAGAGTTAGATCGTTACGGTTGCTATGGCAACCAAGTTTGTTTTCATCTCAATTTCACGACGTCGTAAAACATGTCGTATTGAATCCATTAAAATTTCATATCTTGTCTAATCCTTTGAAATTCAACAATGGTAATGAGTAGGTATAGAATCTCATAAAATTCCACGATATATTTATTAGTTGTTAGAAAACTGGACAAAAGCATGATAATGGTCTTCTTTTATAGTCTGATTTATTTTCAGATTTAGCGAGGTGATATTGAATACGTCAAAGACGTCAAATAATAAAATTATATATATAAAGCCATACGAATACATGAATCATTATTATACTTTTATACGACTGTAAAATTTTCCATAGAAAGTGTACACGTGAATCAAATCTCAAATATTTTACTTTTATATTCGTAAAATTTTCCATAAAAAGCTTACCTATTGAAATATACCTAATCAAGTTGAAACTTATATTATTGGCTCTTGAATAGCTCTATTGAATCGTTATTATGAAATTAATTCAAACAAAATACATCCTACATCTACTGAGCATGCATGGAACTTAGGAAAAATAAAATAAAAATACTAACAAAGGAAGGTTAAAAAGCAGCTCCAATTAATATCAAATAGTCACATCTATACTAATATAAATTATAAAGCTAAGGAGTTTGATTGTTTGAACGCGCTATTCTTAAGAACTATGGTCCGATTTGAAAAATTCTTTCGGTGTAGGATATCGAGGAAGACCAACAGAAGTGCAGCCACTCGAGTGAAACCGCGGAGCGCAGCTAGTATCAAATACGTAGTCACATTTACTCACACTAAATTATGTAAACACACGCAGAAGTTCGAACATCATAAATTTCCGATTTAAACTTCAATTAGTTAACACTTCGACACCACTAGCCCATAACTCAGGAGTGTAGGTTTGGCATTGTGCCAAAATTCAGCATGGGATTTGAAGACACCGTGGATTCTGCCAGTTTTTCAGGTTTTAAGACAATTTTTTTACAACCTATAAATAAAAAAAGTACCTACCTATAGATAGGTTACCAACACACCAGCCGATCTTCAAAAACGGCATACTATAGGTGTTTTTCCACCAGACATTTGCTACGTTGCTGTGGATGCGTGTCTACGAATTATATCTAATAATTGATGTAGCTTAACACTGGTGGAAACGGATTTAACTAAGATACGTTTTTTATATGGAAGGATGCGAGCTATGGATGCTATGGCTGCGTGCTAGTCGCTATACCTACCTACATAGCTCGAGCTGCGCAAAGATTCCCAAAACATCGCCTTACTCTATGACATGACGGTATTGCCATGACACGACCTTGAAATTTTACTCTCAATGAGCCTAAAAGAAGTTTCTCTTCAAAAGAAAAAAAATCAGGCTGCAGTAAAATTCTCGCGTCAACAAAACCTCGTCATTTGCTAAAACGTTCTTTAAATTCTTGCGCAGCGTCTCGACTTAAATCAGCACTCGAGTTTCAAGGAATATGTATTTATTTATGAATATGAGAATTATGTCGAGGTTTATTCCTTTTCAGTTAGTTTATAATGCGGACGGGAATGTTATTGAAATGGCGTTTTATTTTATATGTAGGTAGCTGGGTTATTTTCATTTGATAAGGCTTGGAAGGTAAACCAAAATAGGTTTTGAAAAGTTAAGAAAATAGCTATGTTTTATATAAAAGAAGGTCTCTATAATAATATTATGATACCTATAAAAAGTAAAGTTTTGTTGTTTTTTTTTTTACAAATACCTAACATAATAATACCTACAATAATTATTAATCAGGCTTTGTATTGGATCCATAGATGTTTCATTTAGTACCATACCTACTTACTACTTAATTCCAAACATTTTTGCAATAAATACAATTTTATTACAAAAATAGTTATTAGTTAGTAAGCAAATAAATAAGTAAGAATTAATATCTTTGTTTCAAATCAATCCATAAAACGCGAAAATTTTCAAGCGATACCTAAATAAAAAAAAGCTTTAAAAATGTCTCAAATAATAAATCAAAGAAGACGAATGAAATGTTATCGTCTCGCTTTTCATTCACTTTCAATTTCTCTAACAACTTGTTTACTCTGCGACAAAATTGTAAATGAGCTCGGGGAATATATTTTGTGTAGGTATACAAGTTATAAGCGGTAGCGGGTAAATAATTTTTGAATTAATTACTATAAAATTTACCATTTTATTTATTCGGAATAATCAAATGTCTTTAAGGCCTTCTACTATTTAGCGCCTCAGTTCTTTAGTGTTTAAATAAAAACGAATCCATCAATCACGAAATATTGACACAATATTTTTTGTTTCATTTTTCCATAGATGACTCTAGTTATCAACTTACCTACTCTCTCTTTACAATTACCATTTTAATACCAAAAGTCTTCATTCTACACTACAACTTAACAGGTCAATTCAATTTCTAGAAAAAGAGGGTGTGCTACACACGTGTCAGAAGTGAAACTTCTTTGGCAAGATTCATAGATACCAAAATCGTTCGCTTTAACTTATACCTTGTGCCACCACCTAATCTCTCACAGACACTGGCTTAAATTGACGATCAATCAGCAACAAAGTTCCAATCTTAAGCCAAGTTTAGCCGACTAGCCACTCCGGCTAACGAACGGCTAAGGGTGCACTCACACACATCAGTCACCGTCAAGTCACCGATGACTGATCGGTGACGGTTTGTGTACGTATCCACAAACACCAGTCACCGTCATGTTGTCCGTCAGTCACGTCGCCGGTTTGACTGAATCATTGAACACATACATCAGGTTAGTCAGTGATTAGACGTGTGTCACGCTAGAGAACATGTAGCAATTATTGACGGTAGCACGACGCTGACTGAACTGAGACGTGACGGCACCGGGTGAGTGGGGATAAAAGTATGATACATGTATGGAAAGATTATTTGACGTGCCTGACCGGTGACGTCACTGATAGATTTCGTGCCGGCGACTGTCGTGTGGGAACAGAGTCATACTAGAACTATTGATACATATTTTTTTTTAATCCTGTCCGGTGACGTGCCGTGACGGTGACTGATGTGTGTGAGTGCACCCTAAGTAGACCTCTTGATGAATCACGGTCTTTTGTTTATAAAGGGAAATGATTTTTCGTGTGTCTACTAAAAGTAACGGTAGAATTGGATAGTTTTTCAAATGATACAAGCATGAAGTGTTCTCACTAGCTGTGCTCCGCGGTTTTACCTGCAATGCTCCGCTCCAAGACCAGGTCTTAGCGAGATGATAATATATAGCCTTCCTCGATAAATGGGCTATCTAACACCGAAAGAATTTTTCAAATCGGAACAGCAGTGCGTGCAAACAAACAAACAAACTCTTCAGCTATATGATATTAGTATACCTACTTAGAGTAGGTATAGGTAGGTATCACTACATACACTCGGGTGCAAAAAATCGTACCGTATATTTTTAGTTTAACTTCCATTATTTTAATGTTCTAAACATACTTGGAAAATATGACTTATATCAAACAAAAGCATATTCAACAAGTTTTCTAAAAATAGCAAATAATAGTAAACGTGTGTAAACGGTCTCTATTTCCATCAATTTTATGACTACACAAGTTAGTTCATTATTTTACGAGCTATTTACTAATATGTCCTATAAATTATCACAAACACAATAGAAAAGAACTAAAATAAAATAAACTTAAAGACCATAACACATAGGTATTATTCACAAAATATTATAACACCTCAGGATTTTACTTGAATTGAATTGCATAAAATAATGGATTGGGATTGTCTTCAGAGGCAAATAGGTATGTCAATCAAATTGACAGGCACATAATATTTCGTCGAGAAATCATTACTAAAGTGTTTGCATGAACAGATGTAGGCTTACCTAGGTATTAGGATTACACATATTCATGCAATATTCTAGAGTATGACAGATCTCTTGAAGGCAATTCTGTAAAAAGAAAGTCAAAACATGTGTTATTTTAAACTGTGATATAGAATGTATTTTCATCTCCCTCTGCATATTACAGAGAGAGACTTTTAAGCGTATCTTATAATAGTAACTTAACAATATATAATAGTAATATGATGATATCTAGTAATATTTTGTCTGATATTTGCAATAGGTACAATGTTAGAACTATGATCAAGTAAATTTTTCATTAATGGATCGGAAATAAGAATTCAACCTTCCCTTGTCAGCTGAATGTATAGGTAGTATCGTATTATATATTTTCAATTATTATTTAATAAATAGCTTACATTCTAACCCTTAGCAACTAGAACCTTCCCAATTCCACAAACGCCAACAAAATCAGTGATTTAGCAGTGTAAGCCAAATAAACGCCAAGTGTTGACAAATTGTCGTAGCTCAAGCGACGACGGGCGCAAATTCGGTGCGACGTGTTGACATACCACAGACTGCTCATTTTAGTCATTCCTTAGATGAGATGAGATTGAGGATGGGCTTGTAAATAGTAGGTACTTTGGTACACATGTGGAGTAATTAATACTACTATCAGACAATCAATGTAGTAAATAATTGAATATCTATACTAATATTATAAAGCTGAAGAATTTGTTTGTTTGAACGCGCTAATCTCAGGAAATACTGGTCCGATTTGAAAAATTCTTTCAGTGTTAGATAAGCCCATTCATCGAGGAAGGCTATATTATCTATATCATCACGACAGGAGCGGAGCCACGCGGGTGAAACCGCGGAGCGCAGCATAGATTATAGATAAAAAATTCTCGTATCACAGTGTCAGTCACCATACTCCTCCAAAACGCCTGGACCGGTTCTCGTGAAATTTTGTGAGCATATCGGTTAGGGCTGAAAATCGGTCAACATCTATTTTATACCCCTAAGTGATAACTTGACAAGAGCAAGGCAAAATAGCATTTGCCGGGACAGCTAGTAGGTAGGTATCTATATATTAAATTTTTACAGTAATATTCTCGTCTTCGAACTTAACAAGTAATATATACATATATGAGTATGTAGAACATATTAAGTTGCTCGGAAACTTCAACTCTGACTCTCAAGTTTGGTAAGTTGACACAAGTTCAGTGCCTTATGCATATTAACATGGTGGTAAGTTTTCCTTCAAACATAAGTTGGATTCAAGTAAGATGGACACATTTCAAAGCCTTGACTAAACATATTATTTGGAGTGTTTGAGTTAAATATGAGTAAGTCTGACCAAATAGTCAAGATATATAATTATACTAGCGGTCCGCCCCGGTTTCGCCCGTGGTACCTTCATGTTTAAACTATCCTATCTCTCAAATTGGATCGAACTGCACATGGTGTGCGAATTTTATTATAATCGGTTAAGTGGTTTAGGAGTCCATTGAGGACAAACATTGTGACACGAGATTTATAGGTATATGTATATTGTATAGATATTAAGATAGGAAAGTAGGTAATTATACTTATTCTGAATTCTGAATTTCGCATTCCTGATGAATGATTTTTAGAAATATTTTTTGATAAGAATATAGGTATTTTTTTGTAGTTTCTTTATTGGTAGGTAAATAAAGGTAGACCTATAAATATAATCTTAAATGGTGATAGGTATATACCTACATGTACTTGATAAAGTGAAGTCCCATGTCCCCTAGTGGGGTAAGGGGCAGATGCATTATATACATCTGTTTCACTGATTGATTTTCTTTAGGGACAAGTAGGTGATCAGCCTTTTGTGTCCTGCCAGACCGAGACATTTTTTTTTCTTTATTTCCACCGGGAATCGAACCCAGGACCACTGTACCAAGGAGGCGGTGTCCTTGATAGGTAGGTACCTAATAAAACTTACCTAAATCAATTTACCTGAAATTCCCATTTTCAAATACCATACGTATAAAAAATATTATCAACTCAATTGTTTTCGACGAATAAAAATTGTACATAATATAAAATATATTACCATAAGTACTGCTAAAATAGCCTCAATAAATAACTAATGCTACGTAAAATATTCATTTGATTTCAATACAATAAACAAACTCCATTTAAAGGTTATTTACACGATAAACGGCAATTTAGATTTAAGATATTCTAAAGTAGTTGGCACAGTCTTAAATAAAGGGATTTGTAAAAATAACAGACTTGTGTAAAATGCTACCAAATTTGGAAGGTCGCCAGTTGTAGCTAAGCGCAATCACTACACTGTAACTTTGTATTTTGTGACATTTCTTTTAAATCAATTATTGTGTATAAATTTCTGGAAAGTATGTTTTTACCTTGTTGAAGTAGGTGGAATCTGGGTGTGGTTATTGTATTAGATTTTATCTATAAATGATAGGTTCAAAAATATACATAGTAATTCAAAACAGAGAATTAAACTATACCTATATTCATACAAAGTGAGAAGATATAATATTCGTATTCTTCTTCATTCGTATAAGATTCATATTATTTTTAAATGAGGAGGCTATTTCAAAAAGTGGAGCAACTATCCCGGTTTTACCCTATAGCGATAGAGATCAAAACATGTAGGTACGATATGGCATTAAATAAGTATCTAATGTTAAATATCTCCAAATTTTAAATCACATCAGATTTGTTGGCCAGCTCTCTAGAATATAGTTTTAAAGAACGATACAAGATTCAGCCCGGAAACAATTATTTTCTTAACGAGCCTTTTTATTTGTGTTTAGATTTTATATCATGTAGATAGTTTATTAAATTAGGAGAATCTTATGACTATAATAGTATCGCTTCAAAGAGTTCAAACGCTAAACGCTTCATATACTTCAAACTAAATGAAGCGATATTATTGGTTACTAGCTGTGTTTCGCGCCTGTTGGTTTTAGCGAGATGATATAATATAGCCTTCCTCGATGAATGGGCTATCTAACACCGAAAGAATTTTTCAAATCGGACCAGTAGTTCCCGAGATTAGCGCGTTCAAAAAAACTAACAATAGATTTACCTACATACACATTCCTCGCTACACATCCTCACATTATTGGTGGAAAAGCACCCTTAGGGCGCTTGTGCACTACAAGGAATTTTACTGTCCGGCAT
>CAJQZN010016083.1:0-23242 GCA_907164685.1 Colias eurytheme | reverse complement strand
TAAAAAGGATAATACTTTTTCATTTGCAGGATAGGTAATTAACAAAAACATCGTGAGGAAATCGACTTGTCTTATAAAAGTTCGACGACATGTGACATCCGCCAACCCGCACTTGGCCAGCGTGGTGAATTATTATGGCCTCATAGGAGGCCCGTGTCCCAGCAGTGGGAATGTATATGGGCTGATGATGATGATGATGATGATGATTAAATCTTACTACCTAGGTACTCTGTGGACGAAAATGTGGAATGGTTAAATTTCAGGGTCAAATGTCGCGGAAGAATTCAAACAAATACCCGCGGCCCCATCATTAAAGCGGCTCGACGGAACACAGTGGGGTTTTAGTCGGTAAGAATCCGACATAACCCACGGCTCCTTCCCCGGGGGCCGTGGGTATCTTTGGAAGATTTCCCCACTATAAAAAAAAGGGTCAAATGTATACCTACTGCTCTTTTCAAGTCATCCCTATTTTGTTGAATAGAGGATGAAAGTTTTGCCACAGCTATTAGGTACCTATTTAATAGTTAAAAGAGTAAAAGACAATTTTTGTAATTTAGAAAAGCGGAAAAATAATTACGATTTCACATTTAGGTAAATAACTCATAAACATAACTTCTCGTTATATTTTGAAGTCGGTTGAAAGTCGGTCTAATCTCAGAGGAACCATATTGGGTCCGATGAAAAAATTATACACTGGTAGATAGTCTATTTTTCGAGGAAATTGGCTTTATATCATCACGCCAAGACCAATAGGAGCAGAACAATGCGGGTAAAGCCGCGGGCACATCTAGTACTAAATAAAACGATCCTTTCTTTTACCTTTACGACCTTACAACACCACTCTAAATGCTATAAGCATTTACCTATCAGGCATTGCAATTATAAAAATGACCTTCACGAGTTTCTCAAAATGCGGGTTGCATTATTCAGTGAAATGAGTAACAGCATTACACAATCAGTCACTTTATGACCTAGATATGGCATTCAATCTCATTTGGTCATAAAAATCACGTCTGTATTTGGGGGTGATTTGTCTATAGAAGGTTAATCCCGAACACCCTTAGTATTGCCATTGTAGGGAAACATTGAGTTGTATAGAAAAAACACAGGCTATTAAAAAAATTAAATCGAAATTGAAATATTTAGCTACAAAATTGATAGACTATTTCCAATAAGAAATTTATACTAATAATATGTTAGAGTTTGTTTGTTTGTTTGAACGTGCTAATCTCAGGAACTACTGGTCCGATTTGAAAAATTCTTTCAGTGTTAGATAGCCCATTCATCAAGGAAGACTATAGGCTGTATATCATCACGTTAAGTCCAACAGGAGCGGAGCAATGCGGGTGAAACCGCGGAGCACAGCTTGTTTAAAATAAAAATATTGAAAGTCAGTCATCACTATGGCTAGTGCAGAAGTATTTATTTGCAGGAACTTATCTCTGTAACACATTTTAATTTAAAAAATTGCTTTCATCACAAGGAAGACCTTCTATCCAATGCAATTCTATGTAAACAGTAGAGTCACATTGAATGTAGTTGATTTATAATCTATTTTATAAACATCTTGCACGCGCTAATAATTAATTGCTTGCATGATAAAATTAATAGGTAATAAACATATTAATGTTAAAATATAACAACTAGCTGACCTGACACACATTATTCAAAGACATCTATATCATTAAGGCATATAAAAAATATCAAAGAATGTAGTCTAAGTTATACTATATGTAACTTGAGGATGGCTGAACGAATTTTAATAATTCTGGATTTGCAGGATTAGGATAACCTAGACATTAAATTGAAAAACAAAAACAAATTGATCCAGAGAGCTCTCTGTCAAAAATTATTAACAATGTAATCTCAGCCCTACTCACAGGAAAAAATATTTTTACTACTCTTTACAAACACTGAGACTTATCTCTTATATATAAAATTCTCGTGTCACAATGTTAGTCTGCATACTCCTCCGAAACGGGTGGACCGATTCTCATGAAATATATACGGGCGAAGCCGGGGCGGACCGCTAGTATATTTATATTACTACATAGTATATAACAAAGTCGCTTTTTCTCTGTCCTATGTCCCTATGTATGCTTAAATCTTTAAAACTACGCAACGGATTTTGATGCGGTTTTTTTTTAATAGAACTAGTGATTCAAGAAGAAGGTTTTAGTATAAAATTTATTAGGTTTTAGACAAAGCGGGCGAAGCCGCGGGTGGTAAGCTAGTATATTTATAAATAAAAAATAAATTCACTTACATGATTTCAACTTATACCAATGTTCTTTAAACGCATCAAGCACTTTTACAGGTAATTTCGACATTTCACATAACCTGTGACTTGTGCGAGTCTGAAGATCTGTTTATCAGCTAGATAAGATCCATATTGGGTTCATTCAAACAGTTGAGATAATATCTATTGTTCACTATATATATTTGCTTTGACTCACTTTCCAAAGACAATAGAAAGATTGAAGATTTATTTTTTATCTGTGCATCTAAAAACATTTTGATCCCAAAATTCAGTTTGAGTTTAAACATTCTTTAAAGGGTAATGAATATATTAAAAAAAGTATAATATGTGGGTGGGAATTGGAATAAAATCTATTAGATTTATCAGCTTATTTTACAAAAAAGCTTTGAAGAAACTTGGTTTTGCTTTTGAGAATATTTTAGATGAATTTTTATGTATTTTTTAGATATTCAAAAGTAAAAAATATAAATCCTACAATGTATAAAATATAAAAATTAATACAAAATTATATTTATTGATTAAAAATAGAGCTGGATTTCATGTATGAAAATTAATAATCATTAAAATACCTATATTTTAAACATGTAAAAACATTTCCATGAAATAAACTACAGTAAATAAAATCTTATCAAGTTATTGAAATAAAATAGATTTGTGTGCATTAGATAGAGCAAGAGGGTGAACTATACAAGGATAAACAGCATTTAACTGGAAGTTGTTAACTGTGGGGGACAGTGTATCAATTGATTCCTATATTACTATCACACTACTAAATTGTGCTTCTAGCTAAGCAGTACAAGCAGTAACATGCAGATTTTTGCGGATTCTATGCGTCAAGCCGCTGAATTAGGTCGATAGCCTAACTGTACATTTTATTAAGATGTATTTTATGTTAGTATAAACTTGCATATGACTCACACACTACGTCATAATCCTTTTTTGCCATCGTCTATTGATCTCACTGCAAAATGATTTGATAGGCTTAGACAATGCATAGGTGGAAATTAAAACAAAATATTAAATGAATTAAAATGTATTGTTAACAACAAAAGCGTACACTTAAGATGCGGCTACTGTGCATTGAATAATCATAGCTTCTTGTTTACTTGTGACGTTTGAGCCGTAATTGTTGATGCTGCTGTTTGCGAAATCATCACTAAACCTTTTATATCCGTCGGTCGGCGAAGACGGGCTCCTCAAAGAAGCCATTTCAAAAACTGATTGAAAAATAAAAATTTGCAAATTGACTGTGACAAGTCAATGTCACCCGTTTGACATTGACGCAATCGTTTTAAAAGTTAAAAATTATTGTCGAGCCGTAGAGTGAGAATGAACTATAGAGACGACATCGGCGTATACCCGAACGAGATGGCGAATGCTTACGTCAATGTTGCCAACTATTACAAAAACTTTTTATCCGAAAAACTGGCAAAATATCTATAAATGTTTGGGTATTTTTTTGTAAGATAGGTTTATGAAGAAAAAGACAGATTTGAAAAGATTTTGTTATTTATTAACTTAACTAGCGACCCGCCATAAAAACGACCTACTTTAATAAAAAAGTACTGGAAATAGTTCAAATTAAAAGCAAATTAAACGAAATACATTTATTTGAAAATGAACAGCAAAATGACGGTAGAAATAAATGAGCAGAGGTTCCGCGATAATGTGCGCGCGAGTAGCAGACGAAAATGGACGACTCCGCCGCTCGTTCGTTCTTATAAAGGCGGCGCGCACCACGGTGAGGAAGGCACGGGGGGGTGGCCTTCCGGATTTTACTCCAACACGGCCTCTCCTGACGGGGCAGTGCAGCGTCCTCGCTGCCTTCAGTGGCAGCTGCAGCTCGTGTGAAAGGGCCAGCTTCGCAGTCTTCAGCGTTATGATGTGCATCGTAACCTGGAATATACAAAAAAACCGACATTGAAAAAAAAATACTTAAACCAATGCAAATGAGGAAAACTGAACCGGAAAACCGAACCGTGTAACAAACTTTACACAAACATTAACATTTAATATTAAAAAAACATTTCACGATTTTGGGGAAAATTTTACCCTGTACTGGTATCCCTAATGTTAATCACATGATTATACCATAAATTTGAAACTACATAAAAACAAATGGCGTCCTGAACAACAAGAACACTTCGTAATTTAGTCGGATAACACAAAGAAATGTTTACGTCTATTTCGATGAAAATATTATATATTTGTAGATAATTTCACATTAGAGTTAATGAAAATGTATCAACTATATCCAGTTCTATAAAACAATATACTTCAAATAAGTTTACTTACGTGTGAAAGGTAATATTTGGTAATCTTCGTTCCGGCCGATTTTTACAACCAATCACACTACAACGCACCATATTTTCACTTAAAGTCGGATTAAAACAGATCACTGTCAACGTTTATTAAACTTTGAAGTCACCTAACAGCGAGAAAAAACAGAAAACTAGCAAAACAATGGACTGTAGCCGCTTGTTTGGGACAAACTGCCTTTGTCCCCAACAAAAGAAATCGCATAACATGAGAGAAACAAAAAACAATGTTTCTGTCTCGCTTGCTCTTAGCTTTATAGTCATAAGTGTATTTCTCTCACGCATTACTTGTCATTTTAGTGCCTCCTCTATGGTTCATTCTCACTCTACGTGTCGAGCCAATTTAATAGGCAACATTTGACGTCTATCAATTTTATCTTCGAAGAGAGGTAACCTGCTTAAAAACATCGATTAAAGTGAATTAATCGATACGGATTTGAAACATTTGTAAATCGAATTTATTAATTTATGATGATTTTTGTTCACAAGTAATCAATGCATTCGATTCTAGACGTCAGATCTCGATTTTTAGAGTAACATCTCTGGTATTTAAAAATAAAAAAGGTTTATTGACACAAAATTGTAGCGACAGTTCAGTTCTTCAATTCAGAAATTGTTTATTATGTTTAGAATGGTTCATCAGTAAAATGAAATCTTAAAATTACTTGTTTCGGTCATTATTATTATAAATATGTAATCGTTATTGAAAAAAGTTAAGCAAATGTGCAGATCTAACAGAAAGAAATAGCATGTTATTCTATGTTGTCGTTACTAGGTTACGTTGTTGAATTTTGTTGAACTGTCAAATGTTGCCTATTAAAATGGCTCTACTATAAAAATGAAATTAATGAACTTATCCTTTGAGTAGATAAATTCAGGACCAGGAAGCTTCAGGGCTTTATGTTATTATTTATAAAAAATGATTTTATGATTGCTATTGTTATTTAGTTGTTATTGCATGATTATTTTTAAATCCGAAAATTTACCAGTATTATTTTTAAATTCAAAAGAAGTCCGTGGTTGCGACACAGGGTTGCGAGATACACATTCTATTGATTTATTTAATTTAAAGAGTTAAATATCAAAGAAGTAATCTTTGAAAAACTCTAAATAATTATTTAATATTTTTTAAAAACCGATTTTTTATTTTACCGGTATTTGGGTGCGTCACTAGTGCGTCAAAATTGATGTTATCTGTGACAATCAATGTCAATTTCTTTTTCTTGATCCCGGTTCTAATGTGAGTTGATATTGTTTTCTTTCAAATAAAATCCGAGAAAATACGTGTAATACCATCATTTTCATTATATTTTATTTAAAAGTATTCGTTTAAATTCTTCAGGCAAGTGATCTTGTGAGATATTTCAGTGAGGATTCCGTGGTAACAGAAAATATCCATTCGAAAACTTAGGTTTACAATATGATTGTGATTGTGAAGTGATTCTTATTGATATAATGAAATGTGGCGGATAATATCTGAATAAAAACACGGGTATATCGCGAGATTGCTTGCCGGAAATAGTGTAAAGTTTACAGAGAAGTGAATTTTGTTAGAAAGTTTTGTTCAGGTGGCATGTTTGTTTTGAGGTTGTAATTTCTGTTTATAGATCATAAATGGCTCCACCACAGCCCAAAGCGGCGGCTAAGGCCCCCGCAGCCCCTAAGAGCCGAGTCAAGAAGGCCAAACTTGGCAAAGCAAGGAACTATGATTTGGGCAATGGAATCGTTCGTTTCTCGAAGTCGAAAATGTTTCACAAAACTGTGAGTATATACTTATCTATTTAATTACTATAGAATATGTATTCAATGGTCTAAGCATAGTACCGTTTTTAAAAGTTACTAATTTCTATATTTCCTAAAAGTTGTGGAAGTTGTTGTAACTATCTATGAAGATAAAATGATATATTTTTTTCGTCTGATAAACAGTAATGAAGTTGTATTTGTATTCTTATCCATAAATAAAACGGTATTGAGATTACATCTTCTTATATATAAAAATGAATCGCAAAATGTGTTGGTAAGCGCATAACTCGAGAACGGCTGAACCGATTTCGATAATTCTTTTTTTATTATATTCCTTGAAGTACGAGGATGGTTTTTATGTAGAGAAAACGTAAATATGTACCACGGGCGAAGCCGGGGCGGACCGCTAGTTTATAATAACATTGAAAATTGTCAATGTTGCATTGATAGTGTGACTCCTAGCCGACCAATTTCAATTTATAAATACAAAAATGGAGAAACACTTCTTTGTGATACATACATGCTACAACCATTCGAACTATATCAAATGTTTACATCTTGTTTAAAGTTAAACTAAGTAAACTAAACTTTTAACATTAAATTTCAGGCCAAATACAAGTTTGTTGGCAAGAAGAACCCCAAAGCGCCCAAGACCAAGAAGGCGACAATTGCTGTAAAGCCCATCGGCGGTGAGAAGAACGGAGGAACCCGTACAGTGCTGCTTCGCCGCAGGAAGGCATTCTACCCCACTCAGGACAAGTATGTATAAAGCTAGCATTTTATCCATTATGAGTTTTCAAGAGAACATAATTTTATAAATTTAAGACATCAGAAAATTCTCAATTTGTAGTTCAAATATAAGTACTTATTTCTTTAATAATTTTATTTAATTTAATGTTAAGTCAGTTATATCCTAGGTTTATTTATTTTGGACTAGATTACCACCCACATTTTCAAAGAAAAAGCAGCATAGTTCCTGTGTATCTTTTATTCTGGGTCTTCAGCTACCTACATACCAAATTTTATTGTAATCAGTTCAATAGTTCCTACTTGAAATAATTACAAAAATCCATCCTCATAAACTTTCACATTTAGAATATTAGTGGGATATTCATATTGTACTTACCTGTTACATTTATGTGAGATGGAATGCATATAATTTTACTTTTTTCCATGATACAGCTGTTGTTAATATGAATAGGCCAGAAGACTAATCAAGTAACTCATAAAAATAATAGATAAATGATACATAATATGTAAAATGGTGTTATAGCTCATCAATGTGTATGTTAATGATGTACATATATTGACTCTGAGCATGTATAATTGGCAGAATTGTACCAAGCAAAATTGTCATAAAATAAAATAAGAATCGAATTTAAGCTGCTATTATATTATTGTCAATGCTATGTGATTTCTCTATTCTGATTATGTATCATGCAGTGTATTATTAATATTTTGATGTTTTTTAAGTTATTTTTAATTTTTAAAGTCTGTGAAAAGAAATAATATGGTGTTATTAACCATATTTGATTGAATGATATTTTACAATTTATATGAAATGAATTGACCACTAGACAATCACTTATTTATATCACCACTAGATTTCCGCACGCGGCTTTTCCCGCTTTGTCTAAAACCGAATAAATTATATACTAAAACCTTCTCCGAGAACCACTTTTATCTTTTAAAAAAAACCGCATCAAATTCCGTTGCATAGTTTTCAAGATTTAAGCATACATAGGGACAGAGAAAGTGACTTTGTTTTATACTATGTAGTGATGATACAGTGGAAATATTCGAGTTTTTAATAGATAGTATTATTATTATCGTGACGAAAGTTTTTTTGTATTTAATTCGTTAAATTTTCTGCAAAGCGCACAGAAAGCTAGTAACTAATAAAATTACTCACAGAGAAAACGTTTTTAATTAGAAATATATATTTTCTACAAGAAAATTGACACAATATACTGCAATAACCCACAAATTGCAGGATCAAAACGCACCGCCACCACAAGTGCTTCAGGAAGCACGAGCGCAACATCAGGCCGAACCTCACAGTGGGTACCGTGTGCATCCTCCTCGCTGGCCGACATGCGGGCAAGCGAGTGGTGCTCGTTGGTGTGCTGCCCAGCGGCCTGCTCTTGGTTACTGGACCTTTTGCTGTGAGTTTTGGTTTTATTTCATAGACTATAGAGGATTGTAGTTATTTGTTTCATATGAGATTTGGATATTGAAATTTGAAAGTACTACTTTCAAATAAATACTTGAAGTTATTATAACTAGCTAATAAAGTCAAAGATCTAAAATGTCAAAAGATCGTTATTCTCATTAAAATGTTATTATTATTAAGTTAATTTAAGTATTGTTATATGTTTTATTCAAAAAAAATGATACAAAAATTTTTCACAGTTAAACTTTCACATTTAAAATGTTTTATAGAGTTAATTAACAATACTTTGTCTATGAATCTACTCTGATCCCTAGACATGAATGTCTACCACTATTATAAAATATAAACTAGCCCCTGTGCCCCACAGTCTGCATTGCTCTGCTTCTATAATATTATCTATATCTAACATTTTTTCGTCCATCTTTTTCTTATCCCTACCACGCGTGATTCGACGTATTTCTGTAAAGTTGCATATAGTAAATTATTTTTTGAAAAATAAGGTCATAAAGAAGTTTCACTTCTTACGTGTGTACACTGGTACACGCTAACATTTTTTATTAGATAAAGCCTATACATATATGTATTAAAATCGGATAAATGAATACCAAAACTATTTTTCTAATGGATCCCATAGCTCCTGAGATGAGCGCAAACAGTTACCTTTCCCCTCTACTATTTAATTGATATAACTTTAAAATAATCAAATAATGCCTTCCAGTTCAACTCGTGCCCACTCCGTCGTATACCGCAACGCTACGTGATCGGCACGAGCACTAGAGTGGACCTCAGCGACTTCAAGCTGCCGGCACACCTCAACGATGCCTACTTCAAGAAGAACAAGAAGAGCGCCAAGCGTAGTGTCAAGCGAAAGGACGGAGAAGACATCTTCGCTACTAAGAAAGAGGTGAGATATTGTAATATCATTATATGGTATAGGAAGATTGTTTGTTTGATTAAAGTAGTAAATGTATTGTAAAGTAACAATCCTACTTTCCTACTAATATAATAAATGCGAAAGTTTGTGAGGATGGATGTGTGTGTGTATGTTTGTTACTCTTTCGCAAAAATTCTACTGAAACAATTACAATGAAACTTAGCTGAAGTTATAATTTATTTGTAGCTAGAAAATAGATATTAAGTAGAAAGTTTTCAATTATCTTATATAAAAGCATATTACATTTCTGGCAGATCTTTTAACATTCAATTCTTTCACCAAGGATCATTTGTAAAAAAGTTCATCATGTAGATAGGGTGTTTCACTACATTTATAATAATTATTCAACATCCATACTAATATTATAAATGTGAAAGTAACTCTGTCTGTTTCTCAATCACGCCTAAACTACTGAACCAATTTTCATGAAATTTGGTATGGAGATATTTTGATACCTGAGAAAGGACATAGGATAGGTTTTATCCCGGAAATCCCACGGGAACGGGAACTATGCGGGATTTTCTTTGACTGCGCGGGTGGAAACCTAGTACTATATAAATGAATCAACATTTATAAATAATACAATTGATTTGTTTACAGAAATACGTTCCATCTGAACAACGCAAGACAGACCAGAAGACGGTGGACGAGGCGGTGATCAAGGCGATCGGTAAACGCGAAGACAAGAAGGCGCTCCGGGGCTACCTCAAGGCGGCCTTCGGGCTTCGGTCCAGCCAGTTCCCGCACAGACTGCGGTTTTAGTTTGGAATAAATGTTTTATGACTAGAATTTGTTTTATTCATAATTATTACCTGCTTCGATCAGGGAACTATAATTTTAAGTAATTTTTAATTAATTATAAGTATTATTTCTAGTATGGGAAAGTGATGGCGCTACGAAGCAATTTAGGTAATTGCTACGTAGGTAAGTAGGTAAATAAGGTAGCAATAGACTCTTGGATACTTCCACGCTGTAAATAATGCGGCTTATATTCATAGGAAAAAGGTTGCATTTGTTTTGGTGTGTACCAGCTAGCTGCGGCATACAAAAAAGTTAAAAAGCATAGAAAGGGCATTGTGGGCGAGGTAGAAGCGTAGCTCAGTTTTGAAAACGTTCATAATGAAATAATTTCATATGTACTGGTAATTTGTATGTTGCCAAAAACGACCGAATGGCAAAAATGATAGAAATTGTTCATAGCTTGCAATGTATAGGCAAAGAATAGGCATCATCTTGTAATAGCGAGCACTAGGACATTGTAATTCACGCCCAAGTTCGTTGCAATAGTCACAAGTAAATAGGGGAAAAAATGATATGTTAAATATTGTATAATATAGGTACAAATCGTGATCTACCTACACCTATCTAACCTACCTATTTCCTATCTAACATACTATAGAGATGTTCAAGAAACGAAGCTTACAAGTTACATATCCCGCTAGATGGCGCTACTGATAATTTACATGTGCACGCACCAAGAAGCTTATATCTAATACACTGGAGATTGCACTATCCACTATGACCATTAACTTGTAACAAGAAAATATGACGTTGAATGACGTCTGTATGTTTTTTATCCCTTTCACACCTAACTTGGCAAGTGCAATCTCCAGTGTATTAGATATAAGCTTCTTGGCACGCACAGTGTGCATAAAACAGCTGATATAAACAAGTTTTTAGTAATTAAGAATAGGTACGTGATAAATCAGATTAAAAAGAAGCTTTTGCATTTGTTAGCCTTTTTGAATTGAAAACAACATTAATTTATAATTTTACACAAAGAAATACGCTAATTTCACATGTGTTTCTCATCTCGTGAAACAAAATCGATAGGTATGCAAAGCACACAATCTTAGATAGGTACCTATATTTGTACGGACGCATAAGGTTCAATTAAGATTGCTTAAAAAGAAAATACGGCTTGCTTGTACGATAGCTCCACAGATACATCTCAATCGGAAATTATTGTTTTATAAATTACTAGCTTTCCGCCAGCAGCTTCGTCTGCGTAGTCAAGGAAAAAACCCGCATAGGTAGTTCCCGTTCCCGTCGGATTTCCAGGATAAAACCTATCCTTTGCTTTCCTCAAGTCTCTATCTCTCTACCACAGACTAATAATAATATACTACGTATACAATCTCTACCAAATGTGGAATAAATCCGTGCAGTGCTTTTTGAGTTTAGCCCGGACATGCATGCAGACAAAAATTCTAAAACTATATTTTTGGCTTCGGTATCTATTGCAATTTGCAGAAAATGCTACTAGTATTCTTTCAAATAAATATTCAATGTATTATATGTATGTACAGGACTTTCCTATGTTTTTACTATAATATTATGTCTAGAGATCATGGAACATAAAGGTAAAATAAAACACGAGTTTCTAATAAAGCATTTATTTATATTTTGTAGGCTGTGACCGATTTCTTGCAGACGGCAAGCTGCGCGGTTTCTGTCCATGTTTCTCGCGCCAATCCGCTTCCAATTTTGCATACACGCCACCTATAACATTATTTATATTTTTTAATACAGTAAAAGTTCTTTATTCGGGGGCAATAGGTAGTAGGTACCGTAAATGTGCCGCGAATAGAGAAACCGTGAATATGGAATGGTAATTTGTATGGGGTTATAGGGGATACGTTCCTAGGTGACGAAATAATGAAGCAAATACATAAAGAAATCAGTTTTATTGAAATTTTTGACCATACATATTAATTAATTACCATTTAATTAGGTATTATCTTCAGGTTTAGGCAATGGCTTAGCACTTTTTACTCGTTTTTTAGTCAACATTATAAATTCGTAGTTGTAGTTCAGACGTTTTCTAAGGATAAGAATTGATTTTTATTTAGGTTAATACATATATGTATGTACCGATGCAGATGTACCGATTCGATCCGCGAATAAAGAATTTTGGGCCGCGAATATAGAAATCAGGTCGCATTTTTTCCACCCGCGAATAGTGAAACCGCGAATGAAGGAAGCGCGAATAAGGAACTTTGACTGTATCTTTATATTAAATTATAAATGATAATATAGGTAGGTATATATGATCGTCTACAATCATTTTTATGACTTTTTAACAAGATTTTAAAGTTAAAACTAGTCTTTGAGTCATAAATGCTTGTAAATTTAGTTACGTAGATGAATAACATCGTGGACAGACAGTACACTGTACAGCCCCATAAAACTTAATGCAACTTCAATTTCATTTCCTCAACGAAGGAAATAGCATTAGATATGTAGGTATATTCAACAAAAGTTATGTGACAAAAATATCGATTATCAAGTATCAACATCGTATTTTGTGGACTGAAGCTTTTAATTATAACAAAATTTCAAATTGTTCCTCATATCACGTCATATTATGTAACTAAAACGAAAAAAAATATATATTCAACAAAATAGTGCTGCAACAAAACTATCGACATCGATACCCGCATGCGGCTTCGGTTTGACCGGATAGTGGTGTCTCTTAGCGAGTGTAGCGCGCATGTGAGCGGCCGCTCGTTCTTCATACCGCCGCTGGCCGTCTTGGTTACTGCGGGCGGAGAGTGTGGGGGCCCATATACGACCGCCGCCTGTTGTGCCCCAGCGGCGAGATCTTGACGAATTTTAAATATTACTTATTAAATATCCTGGATCCTACTAAAATATTATAAAAGTAAAAGTTTATAAGATTTTACATACACACGTATTATATTTGTAAACTTTCTAGGAGGACCCATAAATTTTCTGTTATTGAAAAAGTATGTGTGAAATAAATATACTTTTCATTTTCATTTATAAGAATGTATGAATGTACGTTTGAATGAACACACGACGAGTCTATCCTTTCGCATTGTATATTTTGAAATTGTAAGTAGGTACTAAGTAGTTATGTGTAGGTAAAATAAGGACTCATACTTGATACTATGTTACTTAAGAGTTAATAAAGCTTAATTTACATACGGGTTATGTAACAAATGTTGTATTACATATAAGGAATTATTATTCGCTGCAAGAAATCGTTATCTACTTTAAAAAAAATGTAGGTTTTAAAGCAATTTTACAAGTTTTACACAAAATATTTAATTTTAATATCCTTATATCTAAAATAAACTCACTTATTCCTATTACACGGTGGTGGAGGCATGCGTGTACGAGCGCGTGGTCTTCGTGGAGGAGTATCTTCATCGCTCCTTCCACTGTCAGAACTCTGTTCACTCTCATCAGAGTCTGTCGCTTCGTCAGCCACTTCTAGCGTATCTCCAGTGCCACTGGTGCCTTGCTTCGGAAATACATGTTTATTAAAAACTGTTCTAATTTCTTTGGTTAAATGGAGGAGGTATTTAAACATTTTTATCTAGACTATAAGGAGGCGGTGTTTTAATAAGTGATATTTTTTTATATACAGTTTTATCTCTGAATGGAAAGTAGTTCTCATTAATGGAAAAACATTTTTATTGAGGTGACGCAAATCGCATGACTGTTAGGTATTATAATTGGGATTTCTGTCGCCACGAAAAGATTTAAATAAATTTATACACATCGTTTAAAAGTTATTGTTAAACATACAAAAATCAATATAACAGACACTCACAACTACGCATGACGTACACAGGATAAAAAGGAGGCTTGTCACAAAGGCCTTTATAAATCAAAAGAACAACACATTTCTCAATATCGTAATACGGTTTTATTAGAAATTTTATAAGCCAAAATACACAAGTTACAAGCAATATACTAACATTTATTAGCAGAAAATAAAAACAAATTACAAAAAGCTGTTACACAACAACACATCTCTGCAACAAAATCTAGCTATTCACAATTATTAAAAAATAAATTCGTAAGTACTCCATTTTAATACTTCATTATCATACGTACGAAAATATTTTTGAATAATCCAAAACCCAAACTCAAACTGCTTGAAATCAACAAATTTACACACAACAATGACTCACCATGCACTATATAGCTTACCTTATTCCTCGGACTTAAAAGTTTCGATTTAATTTCTGTCCGTTCTGGAGAAGCGTTGGAACAAGTGCCGGATATAGAGGGCGCTGGCGGCTGTATCGTGGCCAATACTGGTGAACCAGGGCGTACATTCGCTGTGATGTTCCAAAAGTCATAGATACGATTCCCTCATAGTCTATTGACTAATAAGTAATAACATAGCTTTAACGTTAAACTTCCCTTTTAAGAAAATTTACGTCTTAACTGCCATTTAAAGTTTACACACTGGTGAAATTACCTATACTATAAGAAATACACAAGCATAAAAAAATATTTTTATCGATAACTTGCACGTACTTCACTAAAATACTTACAATAGTCTCTCCATAGTCGTAAATTTTTGAAAGCCAATTAGGGGATAATTTTGATGACATCACAAATTCGAATAATTAAAATATATACATCAATTTAATTTAAGCTCAATTTTATCTACTTTTGCCAATGTGGAGAGCGTATTTACAGCATTTTTATATTGGCTATTATTTTAAATACATTTTTTTTTACAACAAAATATAATGACGTACAAGTTAATAATAATCTTATGAACTATAATTGCATCACTAAATAC
Source organism: Colias eurytheme (assembly GCA_907164685.1). Classification (NCBI taxonomy): domain Eukaryota; kingdom Metazoa; phylum Arthropoda; class Insecta; order Lepidoptera; family Pieridae; genus Colias; species Colias eurytheme. The sequence goes on along the minus strand of CAJQZN010016083.1, from coordinate 8,245 downwards.
AAACACCAGTTAACTCTTTAAAACAAAAATTAACTTAAATGTCAAAGTATAGTCTTGTACCCAGTGTACCATATCTTATCGATATAATGCATTTTTTCACATTATGTGTTAGTTACGCTATTTCACTGACCTAAATAAGTATTGGCTATATTCGTGTGAGTTTCTTCACGAAAATAAATATCTAATAGTCAATCATTGGAGAAAGAAAATTTAAACAGGATGACCTAGGAAAGTATTTAAGTAATGACTGAAACATCGTACGTCATTATATTTCAAACTTAACATAATAGCAAAACATTCTCACGGATAAACTTATTATTGCTCGTGTACAGTTTCCCCAGGAGTCCGAGCGGTTGCCGCGGCGGGACCAACTGTATCCCCTCCCACCAGAACACTTCCTTGCATTGGAGACGACCGGCTGCTTCTTCGCCCGGTTCTGTTATAAATATTTGCAGGAAATTGACGATAAACTTGTATTAAACTTAATTTATTTTACCACAGATAATATAATACTTAAGAATAGATAATACCTAATGTTATAGTTAGTATTTCTGACCAAAAAAAAATATGTTTCCTTGTTTTGTGCACAATTTGAGAAATGTCGATAAAAAATATTTTAAGATAACTACTTACTTGATTAAATATGATTGAAATTTTCGCTATATCAGCGGAATATATCCCTATTGTTGTGTGACATGGAAACATCAGTCTACAACATACCCAAGACTCATTTTCTAATAACTAGATTTGAAGCAGAAATGTAGGGTAGGTACATTTTATCTTCAAAACTCACCCCTCGTCACGAGTCTCGTCAGTCGTTCGGGGAACATCAACTGAGGAGGACGCATCGCAATGATGTCTCTAAATTTGTTGTATATCTCCATCACCGCCGCGTCTGTCGCTAAGCTCTCGTCGGGCACGTGCTCTCGGAATTGACAACCCTATTTTGTTTATTTAACGGCTTTATATTTTTTTTAAATGTAAATAAAGTATGTGCGTATAAATAAAAACCTATCAGTTTTTGATTAGCTTTCTCTTTAATGCATAATAATATAATAGAAATTATAATACTGTAAAGAATATGTTACAGTATTCTAAACTGGATATGATAAAAACAAAAAACCCGACTGCAAATTATATTTACTCAGGGTCACCCTCATGACAAGGCGAAGCTATTGATAAAAGCTATATATAGATTAAATTACGACAAGCCTTTAGGCTCTACAGTGTAGAGTCTACACTGTCAGTTAATCAAATCATAGGCTCGAATTTTGATTTTAATTGGAATATATGCAAAAATCATGAAAACTGGCATAGATTCTTAGGTAATTTTAGTGTCGAGATTTGTAATAATATTTCAAATTTTCAAAATCGAAAACTTGAATAATTACACGTAAACCATGTATACCGTGTTCCGTGTAACAGTCTCGAAGCGATACGCCCGTTCCCCGCAGCACGGGTATCTGCCGGCCGCCAGCGATCCCAGCGCGTGTGCGCTCTGCGAGTGGTGGGAGCACCACTCCATCTGTACCACCATTTTATTTATTTATTAGCTGTGCCCCCCGTTACTTTGCTCCTGTTGGTCTTAGTGTGATGATATATACTTACCTAGCCTATAGCCATCCTCGATAAATGGACTATCTTTTTTTATGTATGTGTAAATGCAATCTGTTCATAGAACATTCAATGAATGGACTATCTAACACCGAAGAGTTTGTTTGTTTTGTTTGAACGCGCTAGTCACAGGTTCGATTTGAAAATTCTTTTGGTGTTAGATAGCCTATTTATCGAGGAAGGCTATAAGCTATATAAAATCAGGCTAAGACCAACAGGAACGGAGCAATGCGGGTGAAACCGCGCGGAACAGCTTGTTATAAAAAATAACTTCAACATTCATAAAAATACATAATTTTATAAAAATGTAAAATATCTAACTTACAGCTTTAAATAAACGTTTACCTGATAAGCTGGAAAGTAGCTATCGCACAGTTGACATCTCAAGAAGTGACAATCAGCCCAGAGTCGCCAGTACACGCGGCGCCACGAACGGAGCTCGCCGAACAACCAGGTTATATACTCGTTTAGACTCCATGATGGATCTCTGTAACATTTCTAGTCATATTTTCTGGTATTTTATGGTAATCTATACTAATATTATAAAGCTGAAGAGTTTGTTTGTTTGAATGCGCTAATCTCGGGAAATACTGGTCCGATTTGAAAAATTATTTCGGTGTTAGATAGCCCATTTATCGAGAAAGGTATATATCATCACGCTACAACTAACAGGGGTGGAGCCACGGGGGTGAAACCGCGCGGAGCAGCTAGTTATCTAATATAGGGTTTTATATCGATCTACAAAAATATTCGAGATAGTTATTTTACAGACCAAGAAGAAGTTTAAGCACTGTTTGAGTAATTGTATGTAAGTTTGTTTATTTCTTTCATAATTTATTGTAGTCTAGCTAATAAAATATATATTTTTTTGCAGTGACTCAAATATTGAATCAACACAATTGAAGTTTCATCGACAAAACTAACAACTAAATTCAATATCCCGCATGCATTTAGATTACTAAACCCCTTCCATTTTTTATCTGTGTCTATTCCTATAGGTAATTGAGAGCAATTTTTTATTAAAAACTAAGAAATATACTTAGAATGTGACGAAACAACATTTCCTCGTCGGTCAATCCTCATGGAGGCTGGCTGGCACGGCACTTGCTCTGCTATGTGCCTTCCTAGGAGCTTGTTACACCTTGCGTGAAATAAAAATTTCAATTAGTAAGGTGAAACCTGGTTAAGTGAGACATCAAGGGACCTGCAATGTCGTTTCACTTATAGAGGTATTCCACTTACCCAGTGTCTCAGATATACAGGTATAAATAAATATATGTCTCATTTACAGAGGGTTCCATTAATTTTTCAAATAAACATCTGTATGATAGTAAAGCGAAACTAAAACTGAAGGTAATTGAAGCTCAAAATTTGTACTTACGTACTTGGAATTACGTGTGGAATTTGTGGGTTGAATAAGAATGAGTAAACAAACAATGTTATCTCAGTTACAGAGGTTTATGCATATAAAATTTACTCGCTGTCTCAGTTATAGAGGTAACTATGATGATAAATCGAAAGAACAAATCCCAGATATAGAGGTTTACCTCGTCCCACTAACAGAGGTAATTCAGTGCCAAAGTGTTGGGACCTCAGCATGAGTTCCAGTTATGGAGGTTTCTCACTTATCCAGGTCCCACTTAACCAAGTTTCACTGTACCTTCATATATTTTGTTAAACTGTATATATACGCCAAGTTATATGCACAAATTATTTTTACGTTGGTGGCATTTCGAGATAAATTAAGACATAAAATAAACATAATATTATGTATAATTTATGTTGCCTGGAAGAGATGGCTTTTTAACAATAAGGTCATCGTTTGCGTATATATCCTAAACCTTTCTGGTGTTCGTAATTTTTTTTTTGCACAAATGAAATATCAAGCACAATTCATACTTGCTACACTTAAAAAGCGTCGCCAACGAAGCGTAGTGCCCGCGAAGCGTCTCCGGCACCGGTTCAGCGAGGGACAGTATCATCTTGCAGTACAACCGGGATTGAACCTTGTCCTTGCGGTCGCGGATGCTCTCTAGTTCCGCGTTTGTGTACATTGCTGCTAATCTATATGATTTTAAAACAAATTTAGAAGACCATCATCATAGTAAAGACCGATAACAATTTATTTATGTATTTTGACGATTCAAAAGCACTTGTATTCGTATTGACTTAGAATAAATAAATTTTGAGTATCATTTATACTAGAGTCTAGACGAATGACCCGAAAACTTAGCTATGATACTGGTTAAAATACTGACTAAATATTCGCTTTTTTTTTTATTAGCTAAGAACAATTACAAAGAGAAGTTTGTTTAAAAAAAAGTTACACTCGAATCGACTCACCCGTTAGTGGTACGTAGGTACTATGGCGTATATATAATAGGTCAAACATAAAATAGTACCTTTACCACCTAGTTTGATTAAAAACCTCACTTTTAATTAATTCTTGATGTAATTTTAAAATCATCGATAACAGATATCCGAATTCCGAACGTAGCACATCACTATTGCTGTTGTTAATTATGCCGGTAATTTAGAAATTTAACCATAGAATATTGTATTATAACAAACTCCTCATCAGAATGTGTCTGTCTGTCTGTTCTCGATAAACTTAAAACTGCAACGAATTGCATCGTATTGTAATATGCAATTTATTCCGGCCTATTTAATAATTAATACTTATATGTAATTTGAAAATATTTTAATATCAATAAATACCTGGTAAGCAAAGCGTCACTGAGGCATGCCAAGTTAGTTGTTGTTTTCACGATATCGTTCATGTGTGCGTGACAGTAAATGAGACAATCGTGTAGGAGTGGTTCCATCTGAAAATATTACATTTTTGTATTACCTATTTTGTTATACCTAATGGCTCGTTCATACAGAGCCTAAATAAATAGCTGTTAAAATAATAATACAGATTTGACTTTTTCAATTTTTTTTTCTGTAAAGGTTAAGAGTAGAGTAGTTACCGATAGATAATAAGTTTTATTCGGCCAAATATGAAATAACTTTAAAATTTAAATAAAGTAAATTTTCTAGCTTTTAGCTCAATAAACTTTTGAATTTGATCTTATTTATTTATTCATTTAATAATGTTCATTTCAAGATGCTCGTTTAATTGTTAAATTGTAGTTAATTTTTCATTCATATCCTGTTTGAGTAAAATAAATTAAAAACATACATCCTCCACGTATTATAATACCAACCAAAACGCCACAGAGTAGCTAACATTACAGTACACCAAGTACAAGTAAAACGCACCTGCAAAAAAGACGCGGACACCAGTATGGGAACAACGTTGTGCGGGTCGAGAAGCGGCCAATCAGCGACGAGGATGGAATCCCGCTTCACCCAGCGCATCAGCCAATCGAATATCTGTATTTGTTTTTCTTTTTTTAATATTAATTGGATAATATTCTTGGTATGTTTGTAAAATAAATAATCTAGATACATAAAAAAGAATCCCTATAAATTCCTTCAGACTTCAGTTATGGCATCACGCGTGAGTATAGCTGGATCGATTTCTATTGTTTTTTTTTATTAGTTATGGTCATGAGAATTGAGACATAATACCTATTATGTTTTTCGGGTTAGCTAGTATTTAAAATATATTTTATGTTACATGCATATACACAGATACCTTTAAATTCTATACTAATATTATAAAGCTGAAGAGTTTGTTTGTTTGAACGCGCTAATCTCGGGAACTACTGGTCCGATTTGAAAAATTCTTTCAGTGTTAGATAGCCCATTTATCGAGGAAGGTTATAGGCTATATATCATCACGCTTCGACCAACAGGGGTGGAGCCACGGGGGTGAAACCGCGCGGAGCAGCTAGTTAAATTATAAAGCTCGTCTCAGAACCATCTAGTTTTTCATCGAATTATCAAGTACAATTAATGTTAGTTGGTTGATTACGTTCAATAAATCTTTCTAACTTGAGAATACAATATAATATTCAAAAGTCCCATCAAAATTGGTTCAGCGCATTTATAATGGTTCTTTCTTAGATGCCCAAATAAGAGAGAGATTATAGTCTATAATTTATATAAATCAGTTATTTTGACATAACAAACAAGTAACAACAAATGAACGAAGCCGCATGTAGTTCTGTAATAATTAATTATTTTTATCGTATTTAATAATTAATAAATTAAAATAAACCTGAATATCACAATGCACAGATATATCCATGTCTTCCAAGCGCTGCCCCGCGGTGACGTCAGCAAAATATCCCATTTTAGATACCAAAAGTTTCTGCGGACACCTAAAGTCCTTTTTCAATCCTTTCACTTCGTCACAAACATGAATTTCAACATCGCCACTGAAAAAAAAATTAAAAATAATGAACAAAAAAGGGATTTCCGATACCGGGAATCGAACCCGAGCCTCCTGGGTGAGAGCCAGGTATCCTAGCCACTAGACCATATCGGATGTTACAAGTAGTTCGAAATAATAACATTAATTTGTAAAACATTCATTGTAGCATTGAAATGAATAATAAGAAAAAATAAACATTACAAACATGGCAAAAAATCTTTTTTATGCTACCAAATTTCGATAATAACCGTGATAAAATATTGCTAAAGTCAGATAATCTATCTGACTTTAAATATAAAAAAATATGTCAACATTCACCATTGCACATTGTATTTATAGTACGACTATTCCAGTTTATTTAGAAATAGCCTTTTTGAAGAAAGCTAGAAAGAATAAAACGCATTTTTAAAATGTCGAAGATGGAATCGACTCTTGTAAATTGACTGTAGCGCCATCTATTATACTTACTCTTGTTTCTGATTTGCTCGTTCATGCGCTGCGATAACAGAAGATTTCCTTCGCCCTAAACGATCGCGGGATTCTTTTTCACTTACAAATCCTGGAAATAATTTTATATTTTTCAGTTTGAATATTATTTAATAATTACCATAGAATAAAAAAATGTTTTTGTGCTATACTTTTTTTTTATTTTCACAATAGTGACGCACCTTCAAAGCTTGCCGGTTTTTTTACTTCCGTCGTTGATATATTTGAAGATGTCTTCTTTATGATTGGAGCATATACGCTCGTTGTTTTTAATGGTTTCTTGTAGCCCACTAAATATGGTAGGATGGAATCTAAAATTCCTTCGTTTATGACCTAAAATTTAATTTGTATTAGCGCCATCTATAAACTGCATGCAAAATTAATGTCTCTAATTTAAATAGAACTCACGTCGTTTAATTTACAATTCAAGTTTGCTTCCGTCCAAACACCTAACATTTCAACTCTTGGTTCAGGACAGCGTCTTCGATTCTTACCTAAAAGCAACAATTTGAGCGTAAATTAATAGAAAAATTATAAAATCCTGTTGAAATTTTATTCAAATTAAACGATCGTTGTCTATGGTCGTTTTTAAAATCTACCTACCTTCAATTTCACTGCAACTATACCGTTTTTCAACTCTATCAATCACATTAATCTTTCTCTCAATTTGTGTGTCGCTTTTGCTAACAATCGGTTTTTGCATGCTAAATGCAGTCTGATACAAAAGATCCCTCTCTTGCTGTTCAATAACATGATTCAGCACAGTCAATTTTGAAAGTTCTTCCCAATTTATTTTCGATCCCTCATCCTCATCACCTTCCAAATGTTCATAAACTTGATATGCTGTTTTCATAAAATCGAAAAAGTCCTTTACAGTTATAACTTCAGCATTAATTGCTTTTACTACTGAATTTCGTCTTGGAGACGTTTCTGATCTAGTAGGACTTCGTCTTTTTCCATCTCCTTTATCCATAAACATTGATGATGGATCATTTTCTGGATTAGGACTTGCCATTTCACATTTATAAATCCCTTCTCGGTTTTCTAAACCATCTAAAATATCTGATTTATCGATCAAACGAGTTTCATAGAAACTGAATTACTTTGTAAATGCTATAACCACTTGATTTTATTTCAGGAACATATTAATTCAGGTTAAATATGTAATTTATTTTAATTTTAATAATTCCACAATATTAACAAAATAAAATAATATGTAAACAATAATATTGAAAGCCTGTTGAAAACCGGTATTATGTCAAAAAACTTTTTCATAAAAATGTTAAGTACAGTGCATTGTGCAGTGCATCATGCATACATTAGCACTTCAATCTAAAAATAAGTATTTTATATTGGAATGTCCTACTTAAATTAATTAAAATTAATAGTGTTTGAGATTATTTATGAACTTTTTATGAACCATTTATACGGTTTCCTGTCTGTGTTGCCTGCAAACTTAGCCTGCAAACGATAGTGCACCGTTCAAGTGATATGTTTCAGTATATAAAAAGGTACTCTGTGGTGATATGTCATATTGTCATTTGTCATTATTGTCATACAAAAGTTTTCGTGTTATTTTGTTGTCCTGGAAAGTTAATTAGAATGTCTCTTGCTGTATTTTATTATGGAAAGTTATCAAGCCGAATATGACAAGAACGGATTGTTGCCTGATACGTTTTGGAAGACTCCACAGCGAGCAGTGCCAGGCAGGCCCTTCCAGAAGATTGAAAATAACGAGGTTATGTCGGGGTCATCATATCAACAGTTCCAGGCGTCAGTGAACGATGCCTGGGATCTGGGCGATGACGACATTATCTCCGG
>CAJQZN010016082.1:0-19361 GCA_907164685.1 Colias eurytheme | reverse complement strand
CATTTGAAATATTCATATTTTAATTTTTAGCAGCGTGTTTTAAATCCCTTATAGGTGAAAGGCCATTGCACGCTAAATAAACAAAGGACTACGAGTTACCAACAGGCAACAGCTTTAAAATAAAAGCTAACATTTTAAGGATGAAAAGGTATTTAAACGTACGAAGAGACGTCATTATTAAAACGACTCTGCGGTTTAGCGCCAAACCTAGCAATTTTAATATGGGGGAGGCATGTGTTATTACAGTCGGTGAGGCTCTAATGAAAGTGTATCTATACGTAAAGACGCCGCTTGTCACCTTTGTACGGTTGGCAACACAAATTCAGGAGCTTCATCATTTATATTTGTATGATATGGGAGCAGTATTCTTATTGCGTGATGTGTGTGGCTTCTCGCAATTTGTTTAAATATACGTGTGCCATGGTTGCTCTTCTATGTTACATTAAGGTTTGGGAAATATGACAATCGAAGAAATCAGAGAGGCATTTTCAATTTCTTTTGTATTTAACTAGATGGTTGATAAAAGGGGTAAGCAGTATCGATACGATTTAGAATTCCCTCAAAAGGATCAATAAACGATGTATCCTCGTGTTGTAGAAATAATATTATGTGCTTATAAATACCAGAAAACTGTCCTTCCCTATTGCTCTTAGCGTCATATCCAGTATAATTGGAACATTGAAAAAATACTTCATATTTCATAAAGTGAGTCATCAGTTAATGCTTCAGTCTCTTTAAGTCAGGGATAATTTGACACTCTGCTGCTATTTACATCTCGTTGATTGCTTTTTATGTTTTATTTTTCTTAACGCTGTTTATTAATAATTGTAGTGTGATGTAACCATGTAGGTATACCATGTATAGGTATTGTCTTTTTGTTGTATTTTCAACAAACAATAATGTAAGAAAACGTACCTACCAATATCTCAAATTGCTAACATTTCGTAGCGGATACAAGATAGGTTTCCGGGTTTATCGATATTGAGGTTGCTACTCGCTGTTTATTTAGAAACAGGGAAATAAATGTTTTTATCACTTTCTGGCTGATCTTTTATTAGTTATGTACATACTTACATTTATGGTAAAAAATTTTAAGCTTATACATAAAAATATTCGTAAACGAATGAAATTGATAGGTATGGCTTTAATCTGTTTCGAATGTAGATACTAGGTATTTTTTTATAATTGACATGGCAATTAATATTTATAAGATAAATTAAAATATATAAGAGTATCTGATTATTTATTCAATCTAGGTAGAAGTTTCCTTTATAATATTAATTTCCACTGAAGTCGAGATTGCCAACAGCGATTAAAACTTAACAAAACTCCTCTATCTTTCGACATAATTTCCAAGCCCTCCGTGTTTAACTTTATGGGGAATTTAAATAGAAATTATTCAAAGCCTTTCCTTAATTATAAGTCGATTGTCGATCAACATTATATCAGTTTCGCATTAAATATTGGCACACCTAAAAGTTTTAATATTAATTAGGTACTTAGATATATTATATTTTTAGAACTACAAAATTAAACTTTTGGAAGCGTGAAAGAAACGATTCGATATCTTTAAGTTAGTCTCAGTTGTATTGGTATTGTATTGAATTGTTTCTTATAGAAAAAAGGATACGGTACCTACTCATATATATCTAGGGTTAGACTGTCAGGGGAATATCCGGAATTCTTTGTTCCATAATACTTTACTGGTATAAAATATAATTGATAGAGAAATATTCTCAATGGAGAAATATTGTGAGATCCAAAGAAAATATATTATATTGTAGAAAAGATAGTTTTGATCCACACTAGAAGTTATTATAAAGTAATTTTGACCGGTCCAAATCGGACAGTATTGACGAAGTTGGCCCAACTTTAATTGGATCCTGACTTCTCACGCCCTCGCCTACTCGACCTTACAAAACTTTGGCGAAATGTATCCAAAAGTTTTAATGTAACTTAGCAAGTTCGCAAACACAATTTGAGTATTTTTATGATATTTAATCCGATACGATAACAGCTCAATGGTATAAACCAAAGATCGAGTTTTAAGAATTTTTAAGTGGGTCACTATTTATAAGAATTGAAAGAAATCTATACTAATATTATAAAGCTGAAGAGTTTGTTTGTTTGTTTGTTTGAACGCACTAATCTCGGAAACTACTGGTCCGATTTGAAAAATTCTTTCGGTGTTAGATAGCCCATTTATCGAGGAAGGTTATAGGCTATATTTCATCACGCTACGGGCAACAGGAGTGGAGCCACGGGGGTGAAACCGCGCGGAGCAGCTAGTATATTATATTTTCATAACAATTATGGTAAGATGAATAATAATATACAGATTAAAATTGTTTGAGTTTTGATAAAACAAATTTCAATACATTATTTAAAAATGACACGATAAGTAAGACCATATTTGTAATTTTAAATAACAAGGAAGAATAAGCAATTTTGCATAACCTTCGGAAATCTGAAAGATCAGAGAAGTATGTTATGTTTGTACGTGATACTACTTGTAGGTAAAATTTTATACAAATAAACAGAAAAACATTCTATAGTAGTCATTAAATAATCAGGTTCTTCAATTTAACAAAATAATATCAGTAGACAGTAGTAACGGAGTTAGACCGCACTCCCCAAGAGTAAGACTAACTAAACGAACCCACGTAGGTACAAACTGTACCAAAGTTAGCAAATGCAAGGAAATTATATTCAAGTGATATGGTTTAAACTCCGGATTCTCAACACGTACTAGTATACATTACGGTTATTAAAACTTACATATCAAAGCTCTTAGTTTCAGCTTAACTAACAAATGGCTGCAGTTTCGTATGGCTTTGCTCGACACTTACTAAGTTGTGTTACTTTTATTTCTTTGCAAATGTACGGCGTTTTTTTTATTATAATTATTAAAACCACCATAAAACCACACATTAAACTGAATTTAAATATTATACTGGTATGAAATATAAATTTTTTTAGTAATGGTAATCAAACCGTAATTACGAAACAAGGATTGCATTTGGTTTTAATTAATTCATCTGAAAACCTACAAAAATGTCGGGTTGCTAGGTTTTGAATTCAAATTGTATCTTAAAAATATAGTGGCTATTTTAAATAAGTATTATTACTAAAACGATAAATAATAATAAGGTCTGTTTTATATATCGTATTTATGTATCGTAGTAGCTTTCCTAAGGTTAAATAATGTTAAAACCAAAAAAATTAATCAAATTTTTCCCTTTCTAGAAAGTAAATTGAGGCTTTGTTCCTGATCTTATATTTCACAAAATTGTAACAGAAAAAAAATCCTGTTTAAAATTCCGCATCAGCAGGCCACTGATATAATGTTATTTGTTAATTTGTCGGATTTAGAGCGCTTCAACATCAGCACCCATTTATCCGTTTACACGGCTCCACTGTTTGCGGACTGCCTGAATCTAAATTTCCATTATTCAGTGTTTGGTTACATGAACCCTATCGGATTGCATAATTATGATGAACTGGTCGGCTTGTTTGTTTTGCATTTTATTAATTATGAATTTCCTTTGTACTACCCATAGCAGTAGGTAATATGTTATTGCTTCAAGTTACAGGTCAACTTGAGTTAAATAATTGGTAGATACCGTGCGGTGATTTCTTTCTTTTACGACTGTATTCAATCATTTTATTATATTAGTAGGTAGGTACTATTCCGATTATAGCATTATACCTAATATATTTTCTATAGGATTGACTTGTGAAGGAATTATTACAAAAAAAGAAAAATATATATGTTTATATTTTTCGAATGTAGGTATCCTAGGTATACACAGATAGTATTCTGTTAAAGCGTGTATAATATAAGAGTGAAGATTAATCTTTCTTTCAATAATATTCGAATTTCCAACAAGATGTACGGTAAAATACGTTTTAAATTTTCAAGAAATTGCCTCTCTATATGAAAGTAACTACATCGAATTTACGTCAAGAAAAGCGCGAACTTATTTACTTTCCGCACATCTTGGTAATGGGATGTGGAATAAGCCATCTCCGTAGTCCCTGCGATCCGTATTTCATATCCATTAGGCTTAAATAAATATGAACTTTATTATGTTCTTTTTGTTGCAAGATTAAAAAGAAAATCAAAGATTCCTGTTATCCAATATTTTTCAACGAATGGACACTTTCTTTAGTAATTCATCATTTCCTTAGTAACGCAAAAAGATTGATGCTTGAGATTCCAAATATTGGAAGTTGTGATTAAGGTTAAATGAAAAAGTATTTGTTGATGAAAATCTCGATGTAAAATGAAGGGAAACGCGCCACGTTAACTGAAGTTAAGATAGATTGTTAATAACCTTAAGCTTTGTACTTAGGCTTCCATGAAATTTATCTTCTATAGTGGATACAGGGCTTGTCAGCGTTTTTATTTGTTTGAAAACAAAAAGATTGTAATAATATTTATTTAAATTGACCGTAATATTAATTTTAAAGTGCGGCAATATACATTCGATTCGACTAGATTTAGAAAATTTTAAATAAATATTAAAAAAGGAATCAAAAATCAATATCATTTATTTAGAGGATATGTTTTACTAATTGTAGATATAGTTAGCACTAGCTGCTATTAAGTATTCTGTGGCATAGTTATACATTTATTTTATCAATAGCCATATCGATTATAAATCAAATGATATATTGAAGGTTTTAAGAGGTATTTCACTAGTCTCATACAGGCTTTGTTTGTATTAACGACTGGTAGCCCGGCCCTGTTTGTTTATAGGCTCTATATAGGGTGATAAAGGTAATGGTGCTTGCGTGCTAGTCGTACTACACACATTCTTATACTGTGTCCTTGCCAGTTATCAATGTCAAATTAACAAGATTAATTTTAATAGTTCTCTAACTTGTTATTAGAGATTTTTAGTTTATTAGTTAAAAAGTTGTGCTATGAACTGCGGGGATAAAAAAATGATTTTATCAAGGGCTAGAAGAAAAAGGAATTCAAAAAAGGTAAAGCAATATCGTTACTTTCATTCAATTTTGTGTGACAAGAAATACGATTATGTAAAACTATTATGAGATTGTGCGGAAAATCCCTCGAGACCTGGATAGTAAGGAAAAAATCATTTCTGTTTAGTATGAGTTGGCACGGAGGGACATTCAATTTTTCCACCCATACATATTTTCCTTATGTAAATTTGTTTGGGAATACATATCTTTGTCTACGTGACGACAGTATTCTTAAATGAATTAGGATAATATCATTTCTATTTATGCTAGTATGATTCCGTACATTTACAATATTGTATACCGTATATGTGAATGAAGTGACAGAGCGAACTCTACAAAAGAATATTTTTTTCTTAACAGAATACGTTAAAAATAGTTTAGTACCTAACCTAGCATTTAAATCTGAAATTAAAACTATATTGAAGACGTAGAGCTCTACATGTATCATCATTTTAATTAACTTATTTTCAGAAGGTATTCAACAACGGTAATGTTGGAATATTTGAAATAAGTATAATGAACGTGAACAATTTGCTTAATGCAAATGAAAACTAGTAACATTTACGTTAAAATTTACTTTAGAATGTGAATAACTGTTCTGTGGTAGATACTTTATTTATTAGGGTGCTTAAATTAATTATAATCAGAAAGTTTGGATATAATTTACGAAAAATAATCATACATACTTCATCTGATTTATATATGGACATCTTGATTGAAAGTAATGGTTTGTTGTGTAAAATAACAATAAACCAAAGCTATTTCGAAATCTGTTTAAAAATCCTTCCGACTTCTCTTTTATCCTATGAATAATTTGAACGAAACACAAAAAGTGAAATGTATAAAAGATTACACCAATGATTACAGCTTCAATGTAAAATAAAAAGAAAGAACATTTATACAATGGGTTTGTTCTAACTTGCTATCTCAGCAACACCTGGAAAGGCAAGTTTAAATTACTTTTGAACTTTTATTTAATTTATTGAGAGCGTTTGCATAATGTTGATTCCGTCTGGCGAATCTTGAAATCAGGTAAGTAATGAAATGTTTTTACAAAATTAGGATCTTGTGGAAAGTTTTCTATATTAAATTTTGCCTTGTTAGTTTTATGTTCATTTATTTGGACGCAGATTTTAAACCATAACTTGGGTCTGCGTGAATTTCATTTCAAAATTTTCCAATAATCTAATATGAGCCTGAAAGTTTGTTTGGGTGAATGTGAAAATGTTTGTCGCTTTTACTTTGCATAAAACTATTTTTGTTTTTGTTCATCATTCCATAAAATACTAAATAATATCTAATATTTAATAAGATATCATTACTAACAAACTCAAATACATTATATAAAATCATAGAATTCTTTAAAACGAATATTTCATTGTTAAAAGATTAAAGTAATAACGAACATTTAAATTTTATTCCGTTACGCGTTCCCTATAAAATAAATTAGATTTTGAAGAAAGATTTCTTGCGGGAATAAAAAATACGTAGACAACCGACGCTGTACCATTCTGGGTGATTTCCTTAATGCAGAAATGTCTTGCATTAAACCAGGATGAAATGGAATTGTCTCATCTCAAGAGAATATATTTTTACGGACAAAGGATTTATAAACCCTTTATGACAACAGGAGTTGTTCATTTGCGGCTATTATAATCTACTATATCAATTGAAATTTGGCTTCAGTATGCAGGAGAGATCGATCATCATTATCTTCAGCCGATATTTGATTCCACTGTACACATTGTATATGTGTTGACTGTTGACCATTCAAAATTGTGGGTTGGTATAGTATAATATATGGTCGCACATTTCTTTCACGGTTTACCTCTAATCGATTTGAGCAATGGTCACGTAATTCATAAAACTTAATGCTTGCATTCTTATATTTAAGTCAAACTGCCGTTAAATTGAAGTGGGGAGTCTATACCCATGAGCTACAACCGATCGTCTTTTTATAATGCTCGCTAATTCTGTAATCAAAACCTACAACAAACTGCAACACCTATTAGAGTAAAAGTTCCTCCTGTAAAATGATAGTATAAATGTTGAAATAACAGTAGTTTACGTAGCTACACTCCGCCGTTAGATACCGATGTACTGGCCCAGTTGAAAACCACTCCGAGAATAATGACTGTCATAAATTGTCTGCACTTGCAGTTTATGCATACAGTGTGTGTATAAGCTTTTTAGTATTTACAGGAGTGCAGAACTTGGTGATGTTAGTTATTATTGAATCTATAAATATTTGGTCATAAATTTGGTGACATTAATATAAGTTTATTGCATTAGAAATTATTTTTCTCTTATTATAAGTCACGTAGGCTTTCAATAACAATAAGTCAATTAGATGGGTATAATATTTAAGATTTAGATACTTTCGACCGTAGTTTTCAAATATCTAGTTAGGATTAGAATTTTTTAGTTGAAGTTGTTATCCATATCATAATATGTATCATAAAATCAGTGTAAGTATATGAATTTGCCTAAAATTATACGAATACAAAATATAACTCATGTATAAAATATTTTGTATAGTATATCACCTATATACCTATAGTATACTCCTAATAATAAGTGGTTGTTTGTATACCATGCTGAAGCAATGGCGCATTCATGTGATAGAAACGAGCTGGAACGACAAGTATGAAAATCCAGTAAAATACTGATGCTAACCGAACTTATGTCACAAAATTCCACCCTGAAATGTAATCTCGCTTAACGAAGCTTATAAAGTACATATTTATATTTCAAGTTAGTTCAGAAGTTCTGGTGACTTACTTTGATATCATTTTCTTAGTGGCAATGTGTTTTATGTTATTTTATGGGTTTGTACTTTTAATTTAATATTATGAATGAATAGGTATGTAATTATATTGTCGCACCTCGGCGGCTCGTACTTCGCACAGGAGTGTATAAGAAAATAAAAATGTTTATTATTGTCTCTAAAATATATTTTAAATAAACTTGTAAGGGTGTAATATACTTGAACGTTAACTTGAACCAAATTACTGGAGAAAACTAGCTTTTGTAGAGACAATTGAGTTGAATTCACAAAAGTGCATTGCAATCCACCCACGCTCGTTAAAACTGAACAAGATGGTAAATTGAACTGAAAATAGATTTTGACTCGATCTCATGTCGACTTATAGTTCAAGTTAATATTGGCTATTAAAACTGATTTTTACCAACCGTGGTTAGACAATCTCGTAACTGTCTACACAAAAGCTATTTCTACACGATTGCAGTTACATTGTTAGTATTTCCATCGAAAAGTTTGGTTAGGTTTTAATGGCACTTTGTGTGCTCACATATGAAACTATTACGGGCGGGTAATATCAAACTTGTATTTAATAATGGAACGCTTGCTTGATACAGCTGTACCCTAGAAAACTTATTCCATATATTACTTAGGATATTTCGATAGTGAGGTCTAGTTTCTATTAACTGTGTATGTGAATTGTCAACATTCGGAATTTCGGATCCTTTGTTGCCTTAGGAATAAACTATACAGATATTTTACACATGTTTGTATTCAGATTATTGGAATATGTTTGTGTCATCTGCATTATTTACTGCCAGATTCACAATTTCTGGATATAACATTCTGTTTAGCTTATCTGTCAGTTAAAATGACAATTAAAATGTATAGAAATATAAACCAGATAAAAACAAACAATTAGTCAAAAACAAGAGACGCTCTACAATTTAATTAAGAACTTAGAAAGTTATATGAGTGGAGTTTTCAGAATATTTGTGATCGTTATAAATCTATTTTTTCTCTTGGGAATATTCGAATGCGTTTGTATGTTATTTTATGCACATTTATAATTTATCAATTTAAGATATGCAAAAGGTTGAAATTCTATTTATAAATTTGTATTTCTATTTCTAAGTTTATAATGTTTACACACCCGTCGCTTCATTTTTAATAAGCGGGCTGAATTTTCTCTGAGGCAAAATTTCAGACGATTTAATAAACCAAGACTTAATAATGGATGAATGGATGGAGGCGAGAGCGGATTCATAAGATGCAGTATTGATTTTGTCTACCTACAGTTTTCATGAGCAATAGCGAGTGTGAAATAAAAAGCCAGATACTTACCTCTTATTTTTAAAACAATAATATGAGTGAAACGTGTAATATAGAAAAGAGCGTTTTAAAATTATTTTTGAAAAGATTTTGGCATTCCTAGTATATTGAGATCGTAAGAATAGATCCAATAACTGCTGAATATCTTCTAAACGACACCTTTTATCGACATATCACACAGATGAGAATTATGTCGACGAATAGGTCCCTCAAAGTAAAAATATTTTATTTTTGACGTGACAGCGTCTTATAATTCGATAGAGCCGGCTGCACGCACGAAAAAACATGACTCATGCGGCGTTACCTCGCTCTGAGGCGTTCCATGTGACTTGAAGTGCAAGCGAGAGCGCGGAACGGGCGACAAAGAAGCACAATCAGACGTTGTCACGTTCAACTATCGTCAGTAAACCGACTTTACAGACAACCAATTTTTTATTTGAATATTATCAGTTTGTAAATTAATAACCAAGTTCTCACTATGTACCTACTTTAACTTTTATTATTTCAAATTAAATACCTATACGTACCTACACTTCCCGGTCGCGGCTCGACCTACCTAGAGATGGTTACGTGCGTACTACATAAAAGAACCTTTGTGTCTTGGTTTTCAAGTAAAGAAATAAGGCAAGGTAACACGTCCATGATTTACGAGGTCTCGAAGAAAGGATGCTTTAAATGAACAAGCGTAACGTGCACTCACTTTACTATTGAGAGGCTGAGTGACGAGATTTGATGTTCCGTAGTACTTTAACCTGCATCTTATTTGACGAAATGTCTTACTTTACTTACCTTATTGTAAACCAAGTACCTATTAATACTACTACTATAAATGTAGATACTAAACTTTTAGTACAAATATATTACTTAAATTTTGGAATTTACATAAGTAAGTATGTAAATTTAAGAGAGCTTTATTGCGATTCTCTTTTCTTGCAGTTTATATTTACTTAAGTAAATACCTTATTTTATTTCGCGTCTTCTAATTTCCTTTTTTTATTTTTTTTTGTATGCTGTCTTCATAAAAATTTTTAAACGTTCTAAGGTACTTCTACGTAGCGCACGTAACATAGCGCACGCAAAATATTTATCGCTACGTGTAAAAAAGCTTTCCGATTTCTAACAAACTATTACGTAAATCCAACCACCCTCCCTGTAAGCTGTATATAGAGGCATATTCTATCTGAGGCCGTAAAACGTAAGTAACGATAAAGTAAAATAATAAACAAAGATTTCTCGGAACTTCCGACCGTATCAGCCATAACGTTTGCCCTCTATGGCGTGATAACACAACTTAGCATATAACTACAGGCTTCTAAACCTTATGTTTATATATTGAAGACCATCTTGCCTCGTAAACAAGCTACGCACGTAAGCAATAAATGGGAAACTTCATACGTGTTTAAAGTTTTATTATAGCTGTTCTTAACTCGGAGCGTCTGAGCTAAATTGCGGTCTTCATTTCTTCACTTCGCTCAGTCATAAATTCTACTTCAACAACTTTATTGAATTTATATTATAAGTTTTCAAAAGGGTTGTAAATTTCATTACGGAATGTTGGAGTTTATTCTGTTCATAAGAGTATGCTGCAGATGCAGACAGCTGCATCGGAGAATTTAATTTTATTTCTACATGTTATATTTATCACCTTTCTATTCGCAAACAGCTAATGTAAACAGTTATATTCAGATTTGTTCTGAATGTTAATCTTAAATGATTTTTTTTCTAATTTTCCACCGATTAACAATTATCATTAAGATATATACCATAGATAACATTTTCCTTATTTATAAAAAAAATATAAAATTTTTAATATGCAGCTGGGACATATTCAAATGCTCACAAATATACCGCGATTTTGTGAAAAACTAAGAATTGGAACAGATACATATCGATACCTATAACTTTTGGGAAAGTGACTGGCAGAGAGAAATGGAAGTCCTTTCCCGAGGGAGATATAAGTTATGTTGTCGTTTTTTATATTGTTATTGAAACCCAAAAAACCTTTAACAAATTTGAATACGATCATTTAAAGTTTCATCTTTTAAATATATAAAAAAACATAGTTTACTTTGGAGTTGATAGTTCGATTATATACCTAGTATTCGGTAAAGGAAGAATAATTATTGTTAAACAAGGCCTTTGGTAAAAGTCTATTTAAAATACCTAGAGCAGTTATTTTTTAAACAAAAATAATTTATCATTTATCAATATCCAAGTTAACTATTAAAACATAAAATCAGGTAGAAGGGGAATCAGTTCACATTGTTTGTCTTAGTTCTATTCGAACTATTTGCTCCGTTCCAACTCGAACGGATTCCCGCTTGCAATCCAAACCGTCTTGCCTACTTCTCAATGGGGTCATCTGACGTCTTATTTGAATAGCCTTTATTAAGTGAATAGACGTGAACTTTATTACAGTTCTTTTTTGTGTGTTTGTTTTTGTGTTCGGAACAATGAATCCATGTCGGTGTTAAAAACTTTTATATGTAGGTATAGCACATAACAATGGTGTGATTCTTTAAGTTTTACGTGGTTTTACAGATTATTCCAAGCCTACATACACATAACTTGATGGTCGACAGCCCATAAACTGAGATATCTTCGTTCTAATTAATTAAGTTTTAAAGCTATGATACTTAGAAGTAAGCAAACCATACTTTAAATCCCTATCTATAAACCCTTAATGATTTAGCTATAATTTCCTTCACCATTAGCGAGTAGAAGCAATTAAATCGCTTAAATGGAAATCTCGCAATTTCTGTTTATCCAATACGAGTGATAATTTAAATAACAATGTGGTTTTCTCAGAGGGATCCGGTGGGTTTAGCTGAGCGATTAGATCGTATAAATAACCTCTGGTAATCTTGATGCAGATTCTAAGATGCACAAAGCTTGCTGTTCTATAATGTTATTTACATTGCAGATTGCGTTTTAAATTTAACGAAGAAAAACAATTTGCGTAGAGACTTAGATTCTACGAAATTCGTCTATAAATCTAGAGGATTAAATATAGTTTGAGAAGTGGATACTGTTTATTTTGATTAGGGTCGGTGATGCTAATGTTAATCTTATTACGTAAGCTAACATTATTAATCCGAATGTTTGCTCAGATATATTGGCTTGTGAAGGTGTGGTATGCAAATATATGGGAACTGGGATTACAAATAGGACACTTTATAAACGAATATCGAATTAGGAATACCTATACTAAAAGTATATATTGTAAAAAATATTGTTAGTTTAATATGCAAAATGCGCAGTCCTATAAATTGCTACTGAAAAATGAAAAATCAAGCATTAAAACAAATGACTGAAAAATAAAGAGGATTAGAATAACCAATAATGATAAACGTATTTCCATATTTTTTCATTAGTATTATCGATAATATGACGTTGTGACAGCAATCCCCGAAGGATATCGACAGATCACGTGGCTCAGAGCGCTGGCCCTTAAAAGAGGATTACTTTGCGGTTCCGTGTTTTATGATTTTTTTTACATTTATGTATGTGTACGAAAAATCAGATGAACAGTTTTAAGAAAATTAATATTGATGCTATTTAAATAATTAATCTAACAATCATTTATGTATTTTCAGGATTTACACATCGACGATTCATTTAACAAAAAATATTAAAGTTAGTCCACAGGCAGACTCCTTCGTCTTTTTGGATATCAAGATATCCAGAGTCTGTAGAGTACATATTATAGAGAAGGAGTACATATTATAATAAAATGAAACAACATACGTCATTTTCGAATATTTATTCATTGAATCAATAATTAATATATCTTTACTAAATTAATAATTGTTCATTATTTCAAGTCCTTAAAGACAAAATTAAATGGTCCCTTGAAGTAGTTGAGAGAACTTTGATACATGGTGGGCGGTGGTCCGACCCAACTGATTTGGAAGTTTTCCACCATCTTAGATATTAGGGTCTCTAGCTCCAGATCGGCTATTCTACGACCTATGTAAATAGATGAGTTAGTTTGTATGGATATGTGTATATAAATTGGAAACAGATCAATAACTGATCTTTCCCACCCTTCTTTATGTGTTCTACAACTTTATTGGAAAGGATGGCTGGACTACGAAGGAAGGCTGGCTATATGCTGAATATGATATTATATGAATATATATATAACGAAAAAATGAATTGAAAAAAAAAAATGTTAAGAAAATTTATGAGGCAATAGAAGAGTGCCTGAACTGAAATATTAATAAGTTGCTACAAAACAATTTAATCAATTTATAACTTATTATTTTATAAAATATAATATAAAAATGATTATGAGAATTATGTATGCATGCAACAAATAATTTTATAATTGTAATAGTGATAACTGATACATTACCAATACATATTCTTGCTCCAAACCCGAAAGGGCTGTACGCAAAAGGATGCGCGTTTCCATGATACAAGGGATCGTCTTTATCCACAATCCATCTTTCCGGAATAAATTCATTCGCTCGAGGATACTGCTCTTCCATTTTAGCAAGGTATTGATGAGGAAATACTAGAAACATCTGTAAATAGCAATAAAATTGATTGACTTAATAATAATATTTCGGTTCTCAATGAAATAATCCATAGGTACCTAATTAGGTCATGCATATAAAAAACATACAGTGATAATAATAAAGATGCCAAAAACATTATCTTAATTAAATGTATTTTGACAATAAATACGTACATCCAAATATGATTTCAGTTTTATAAGCATGGGAAAGAAAAATTGTTAAAACTATGAAAACTGCATAATTTTCATTTGATAATGAAAATTTTAGTTTTAAATTCGCTGGCTAGTCACTACTGTAACTATCAAAATTTTATTTTATTTTTATTAACAAAATACTTTTATATTTCTGTTAAAAAGCAGCGAAGAAAGAACTTAATATATTTGCATAATGAAGTAGACGTGAAATTTATAATATAATTTAAAAAACTTTCGAAGTGAAAATATATTACTTACCTTTAAATTTTCACCGCTCTCTTTGAGCGATAAAATTATTTTAAAATTGACAGGTCCTTTATAAAGTTTAAAAGAAAATAACTTGTTGATAAGAAACAATCTTACAAAGAAGTCTCGTCAGTAAAGGTGAAACGAATATTCAAGTTTAAGTGAAATGGACTTAAAAAAGTTATATCAAGTGTTCACTCAAAGTACAATTTGAATCTATAGGGTTCATCCCATAGAAATCTAAATAGGTATACATAGAAGTGCTATAATGTCATAATTCGTATGAAAACCGCTGTCGCCAAAATCAACACATTTAAACCGATAGCTAAACAGTACACACAAGTAAACTATGCCTTTTATTGGATTGGACAGCTTGATTTAAGTGAAAACTAACTTAAATATTAAATTAAGCTTTTTAATATGTATCCTAACGCACGAATTTACGGTTTATTTTAGAATAACATCCCTAAGCATATGAGACGTTTTGTTTATTTTTGCTCCAATACGCAAAAATTTGGCTTTTCTACAACAGAGGTTGTCAATTTTCAATAGATATAACTTTTAATATAAACTCATAGAAATAAGGTTGAAATTTGTGTTAAACATGATAATAAGAATGGTCATGGTCATGTGGCGTGGTAACCACCTGAGCGGCGACAATGTCACGCGCGCTTACCACTTCTATTGCCTTGTTATTTAGATTTCTATGGTTCATCCACTAAGTGTTGAGTACACTTTAGTCGAAACCTCTCCGAAGTCCGCACTAAATTGATTCTTGGGTTTAATTGTTTAAAAACGATTCAATGTAGTTTAGATTTCACAAAGCGCTGTATTTTATCAGCTTAGCTCTTGAGCGTAATGAAGTTGGTATTTTTAGAAAAAAACTTTTCCTTTAGTATGAAATCAAGCCTCAATAGTGGGATGTAAATTAGTTTAGAACATGTTGCTTTGATATTTTCTTGTTATGGTCACGTCGACGATCTTAATTATCCTGTCAGACTGAAATATATTAATACTAACTAAGCTTCGTCTAGAAGACTTGCGTAATTAGAGCGACTTTATGCGATAATTGGTTTGTTTTTTCATTTACTGATTTTGATACCATTCTAATGTTCCGTAAGTTGAAGTTAATGTAACTGAACATTTAATTTACGATATTATTTATATTCTAAAAAAATATGAAATAAAAATGTCAATGTACTGAAAAAAGTGCAACCAAATTGCTAATCTTCTTAAAATTTAAGATAAAAAAATACTTACATCTTTAGGTATTTTATAGCCCAAAATGTTATATTCCTTCGTAGTGAGTCTTGCATTCCCTCCCGTTACAGGCATCGCTCTCATTGATTCTTTTATACAAGCTTTTAAATATTTCTTTTCATTCCCAGAGAGAACTTCATCCCGTAATTTGTTTTGTTTCTCCGGGTTACTCGCGAGGAGGTACAAGGTTGCGCTCATTGTGTTACCGACCTGTTGATTCATTACTCCTATTAAACTAATTGTTAATTAAATAATTCAATTAAGCATAAAATATATTGCTTTTACTGCAATTTAAATAAGTCTTTATTCATTGATGTTTTAAATCTTTGTGTAATTGGCTTAATATAATGCCCAATTACTTTTTATTTGTGCAGTTATTTCCTTAACGTACGTGAATTAATGGTAAAATATATGCGGCTTTTGGCTGTTCCCCTTGTGTTGTCAATCACATACAATTTTATCAGTTAAGTTCTACAATTGTTTACAGAAGTAGTGTATTTTAAAAGTACAAAACTGTAATAAACGAACACAATTAAAGTGATATATCGAGTACCGTATCGACGCCAGTGAACAGCAAATCGCTGGCCATTATGAGAGCAATCCGTTCGTCTATCTCCAGTAGTTTTTCAAGAACACTTTTTTGATCTTCGGCCTTTTCACATTTCCCTTTCAATTCCTCTCTGGCCTTTTTAACAAAGCCTAGTGTTATCCTGAAAGGTGCTGTCGATAAAGTATTGTATTCTATGAAAGCTTTTGACGGAAAATAGTCATTCGACTTTGTGACTGCAATATTGTGTTGGATACGATCAGAAAAGATCTGAAATCTTTCATGACTTTTGTACGCATATTCTTGAAATTTGTCCACTTTTGGAATTAACTCATTATGGTCGAACCGTGTTAAAGTTTTAGTTGTTGCAGTCATTAAAGTAAAACATTTAAAGATTAAAAGAAGAAAGAAAAATTACAGTCAATTAACTATCGACTATTGTAGTTTTCCAATTAAATAATAAACAACCTAAACAAGCTTACATTTCTACAAATATTAATTAGCTAAATACTTACTCATCAATACTGCTGAAGACCTTCATAGCCCGTTTAAACGACGGGGTCGAAATATACCTCCACAAGCTGGGTTTATAATCTAAATTTTCAGCAATCGAAAAGAACTCATGTACATAATTAATTAATTGTTTAGCAGGAGAGTTGTCTGCTAGAGTATCGTCTAACGCGTGAAGTCTATCTCCGAGAGCGATCGCGCTGACCGACTCGAGAGCCCAGAGGTTCATTTGGTAGTCGAAATTGTCTTTTATCATGTTGTTTTCGTCGCGGAGTTTACGAAGCCTGAGTATATGTGAAATAAAGAAAATTAGTTATTGTGTATATTGAAGGACCCTTTATAAAAACAGTGTCCGCGATAAACAAGGTATGCTAAATGTCCAGTAGCGTATGAAAAACTGTAAGTTCAATTGAACATAGCAGCCTGTACCTATAACACATGATAATGTATGTAATGCATAAGTGGAATACATGCTGTAAATTGTAATAGTTATAATTTTGAGGATATTATAATTTTAGGGCGTTTATAGGTTATGGTTTAGAGCATTATGTTCTACTAATAATATTTTATTATGTAGAGACACCCATTTCAAATTTGTTTAAAGTTAAAAAAAAATAGTTTCTTGATGTCTTATTAATTTGATCAAATAAACTTAGTTTATACTCAATTAAATGGAATACTACCTTTTGATCAAATCTTCAGCAACTTCGGCGCTGACTTGACTGTACAATTTGACGATATTGGGTTGCATTACGATCGGATTCACCATGGAGCGGGTTTGCTTCCATTTCTCTCCATGACTAGAAAAAAGACATGTATCTATGGATAAATGGATAAAATTTTTTCGTGTTAAATGTAATCCTTTATATCGCCAAAATGTACTAAGTTATTTACGGTATAAGTATTCCTTTCTTGGTTCTATTTCAAAGAACTAATAATGTTTACAACCGCAAACCATTTTCATTAGGGATGTTTAAATTTTCGGGCCTTTTTTGCATTTTCCATTGATGTTCTTTGTGACTCAACACGATGTTTGCTATAAGATTGTAACCATTATTTACGTTATTCAAAACCTCTCCACGTTTCTTATTCTTGTTTACATTTTCCGCGAAAAAGGGTCTCTTGTAATTTTAGTCTTACATGGGAATTAAAGGCAGTCCCTTTACGTGCCGCGTTTACAAATTTAGAGATACCCTATTCAAAGGTAGGGTTCTCTAAGCTCTGTTTTATTAAAAGGCAGGATTATACTTTTAATAAGCAGAAGAGGTGCTAAATGTTACTTGCAATGATTTGAGTATTGTCTGAATTAATTACTTTTTATACAGATCTGGAATTTTATTTTATTATCTGAGAAATAAGTATTTATGTATTTTGATTACGTAAAAATTATTTTGTCTACCACAAGTGAAAATACTCTAAAACTACTATAGATACCTTATTATTTTAACTATTTAATCATAATCAATTTAACAACATACTGATAGTAATATAAGAAAAAATCTATCAGTTATCATTTCAGGTAGGTAAAAAAAAAAGAACTCACTCGCTAATCAAGCCTGTTGGCTCTTTAGCGCCTCCCTTTGGTTTGTTATAAAAGTTTCGGTAATAATACAGAATTTGAAATCCAGGTCGAACAGGCAGCCAATTTTCGCCTCTAAGAACCTACAAAAGAAAAAATTTAGAAAGGATATTATTGTTTGGTAAGAACAATATTGAAAATGGAACGAAGAATAACGAATAATGTTTTGTTTTGTTTGAATAACGATCTAAGTTGTGAAAACCATTGAAGCTAGCTCAATACCAACTCAATACTCAAGTACCTATTGTTGAGAATGGGGATTTACTTTCTTGACATCAAAAAGAATAGAAAACCTACGACGATCTTATACTCTGCAACAAAATTAGCTAAGAACCGATCAATGCATAATTAATAACGAATTAATCCTGTTTGATTTCAATTCCGACCTTTGTCTATCTCGAAATTATTATTTAAAAATCAAAAGTAGAAGCTATGGAAAGATTAAATTATCTAAAGAAATACTTTACCACTTCAGTCCTGAAAGTTAGGTCTTAAAATTTTAGGATCAAATAAATTTTTAGGCTTAACTTCCATGAAAACTTTCGTTAATGTATAAAAAGTAAATGGTACTCTGTAAATTTCGCGCTGTTGACGTTAAAACGTTCCTATTACTGTGCCAAAGAGAAATGTGCTATGATTCGCACTTGGTGTCGCCATTTCATAAATTTATGTTCCTCGCGACACACCAATTTATAAACACTCTCATTTAAGGCAATATTAGAGTTATTATAGTGTTTAAGGTGGCTATGAAATTTATGAGTTGGAGGTACGAGACCAGGAGAGCATGCAGTAAATTAATTGATTTTAAAATTTATCTGTACATGTAGATAACATCATCACTACTAGAAACGGTGAAGGAAAACATCGTGAGGAAACCGGCATATCCAAGATCAACATCTCGACGACATGTGTGATGTGACATCTACCAATCCGAACATGGCCAGCGTGTTGGATTATGGCCTAAATACCTCTTATCAAGCATAAGGACCATATTACTTATATAGGCTGATGATGATGAGTGATATTAGATTGGGAACGAATATTCGAAGTTCTAGCCAATGTTATGAATTTTAGGTTCGCTATGAAAAGCTAAATAAGCAATCCACTCTTGTTGTAATTTGAGTGCTATCTCGCAATAACGTATGCAGTTGGAGGGAAATTACTCTCTAAGGTAGAATGCAGTTTGCAATATGGGCGTGATATGCCAGAACATAGCAATTATTATTTTACGAACTTTTGGCGCTAGCTAAATCTGGGGGCACGGTAGTGCCCCCGCCAAGACGAGCCAAGCGAAAGCGAAGCGCACGGGCACTACCTACCTTTTCTCGAAGCGCTTCGACGTTTTTTTGAACCCTCATAACTTGGGTTTAGATTATGCTAGATCAACAAAATTTTCGGGATATATTGTCAATAGCGG
>CAJQZN010016081.1:0-14785 GCA_907164685.1 Colias eurytheme | reverse complement strand
GATAAATGGGCTATCTAACACCGAAAGAATTTTTCAAATCGGACCAGTAGTTCCCGAGATTAGCGCGTTCAAACAAACAAACTCTTCAGCTTTGTAATATTAAGTATAGATAAAGAAGGATATGTATTCCTGGTATACATCTGTATAACATGTCTGTCTGTAACAAGGAAGACCTCACGTAATTAATAAAAGTCCTTAGGCGTGTAATTTATTTTCCCTTTGTCACACGCTCACTCAATTCAATGATGCTTTTCATTAATTATACTTTTACTCGGATTTCTTGAGAGCTTTTGTTAAAAGTCTTGTCCTGGATTTTTTCGAGTAAATGAAATTTTGTTGTTTGTAAATTTGATGGAATTCATTTGGTTTATGAATTGTAATTGTGTTTGAAGTTACTAAAAGTACCGACAGAATTCGATGGAATTCATTTTATATATGAGTGAGATAATATTTGAAGTAAGTTACTAAAAGTAGATGTTATAATGTGAAATTTTGTTCGATTAAATAGTTTTTATATGATTTTAAAATTGAATCAATTTTTCCGTTCTTTTACTTGAAAAAAAATTATCATTAGCATAGAATAATTGTATAGGTACTACTTACTCACAGTGATGTGAATAATTTTTTTGATTTTGTTTGGCATCAACCACGAAATATAGATTCGACTGAAATCGATCATGTCATTTTCACGTAAAACGAAACACACATACCTACTTCGATTTAGTTTGAGTTGAGTTGGGTAAAATTGAGTATTAGATATAGCTGTTGATTTTAAGTTTGAGTTGAGTTTGGACGAAAATTGAAACAGGTTTACTTATATTTCGAGAGTATGTTGAGTTTATTTTGCTTGAGTTTGAGTTATAGTTGCACTAGACCCCAATGTCCTCAGTGAACCATAGTATAACTTCATTCGCACGTTAAATAACTACATCCGAGGGGGACGCGGCCCCAATCGATTTGATTGACTTCACCAATTTATTTTATTAGCTTGTTTTATTTTTGTTTGCAGATGCCAGACGATTTAACAAGACTAGCTGGTTGACCCGACTTCGCTTGGTACACTTGGGATGGAAAAAATATAAAATAGTCTAGGTATGTTACTGGTCTGGACTGGACTTTTCAGTTACATAAAAACTAATAAAATGTGAATAAATGTCATACATTAAAGCTTGAAAAATTTGCTATTTAGCTGTCTAAATAGCGAATAAGAATTGCGTATTTCAGGATTTTTAATTTCCTTCAAGCACCTAAAATAAAAGAAAGTGTGTATGTGACAACGGTCGGATTGGTTGATATGTTTCCTCTAAAAAATATATTTATCGTAGTCCTGTTATAATGTATTAAATAGTTATATTTTATATAGCAATTAAAAGTGAAATCCCCTTACCCCACGGTAAGGGGCAGATGCATTATACGTCTGTTTCACTGATGGATTTTCTTAGGACAAGTAGGTGATCAGCCTTCTGTGTCCTATCAGACCGAGACATTTTTTTTTATCCTTCTCCACCGGGAATCGAACCCAGGACCCCTCGGTTCTACGCTCACGCGTCAAACACTATACCAAGGCGGCGGTTATATACCACATACCGGTACCAAATAAAATATGATTATGTGCATGCGTGCATAATCTGAAAGCCGTTTCATTAGATACAGAAACTAAATCCAAGATTACCTAGACATGTATTTCTCTATGAAAATACACCGTACACGCATGTACAAAAGTTATAAACCACAATAGATTAGTATTGTGGTTCAAAGGCACACAGAAGAAAACAAAAGAATACGAAACGAAACAAAGAGCACTTTGCGTATAGTTGACCACTTCTTCATAAAGGGGAATCCAAATACCCGAGCGTATGCATGTCTCGGTGAATGCTATTTGTGTAGCTGCGGTGCAAGTTATGAGCGATTTATTTGAACAAAATTGAGTTTTAGTACACGTGAATAGTACTTTCACTATGCTTTTATTAATAAAATAATAATTAATAATAACTGTCTTATCACTTAGGGGTAAGAAAAATAGATGATGGCGGATTTTCGAAAGCAAAAGGCACGAAGAGTTTGTTTGAACGCGGTATTCTCAGGAACACGTAAGTATCTGATTTTAAAACTTATTTCAGTGTTAGATACAATGGTTTGATTTTCAATCTAACCTACAAAAGCTGCATCAAATATAATTACATTTTAAAAGGAAAAATATCAAAACCTCTCTGAAAAGGAAAACATTTTATTCATTTATTTTATAAAATTCATAATATTGAGAAGTATTTAGAAAACTAGTCGAGAAACAGTTCTCTCTTAAACTTTTGAACTTGTTAGTAAGTACATACATAAAATTGGAAAACAGAACGTCTATAAAAATAAGTTTAGAAATAAATTGCATATTTGATAACATTTTCTTACTTTTCAACATCAAAATGATGTTTGTTTTTCGAACTTTTCGAATATACTGAATATATCTAGTAATAGAAACTTGATATTTGATGCTTTCAATTTACAAATTATTTCTTCGGCCGTTTCGTCTGCAATCGAGAATCATTCCAAAATATAAACATACCAAAATCCGTTGCGTAGTTTTTTAAGATTTCATATTTTATAGGTACGGACAGACAGCGACAGCGAATTTGTTTAATATAGTTGTGTTATATAGAGCGCACAATGTATGTGTATAGTGTTAAAGTAGGTACTTTACTTTCATAATTTATTTATTTATGCACACTATAAAGAATATATCATAAATAAATTTGGAAAATCCAAAAGTGCACGCCTCATAATTTTTTTTTAATAATTATTTATTAATTATTATTTTTGTTTATTTAATAACAATTAAACCACATCGAATCAGACCCTGAAAAATGAAAGGGTTCTATTCCTGAGCATACTCAAGCGTAAGAGAAAAAAAAAGACTCGATTAGTAAAGTATTTCGGTCGCTATCGTGTTAACAAGAAAGTCCTCCGCACATACAGACACACGGACGTCCAAGACAGAACTTTTTTAAACTGTTTTTAACTAGTTTAAATAACAAAAATGACATCAAAAATATCATGAATGTTAAAAATAGTGTCTTTTCTTAATATGTGTGTGTATGTATTATCTTACAAGTGCAATGTATGATACATAAAGACATTTTAAGTTTGAAAAATCAGATGTTTTGCGCGAAGTGACAGTAGTACCCACCTCAACGCTTCGCTTATGAGGCGTGCAATTTTTATAAAAAGCATATTATATACAATATAATATTATTTAATAGAAATTTATATCGTCTAGACTCGTAACTTATACCACGAGCAGAACTGCAATTTTGTACGATCTCAGTCTTAAGTACGATCCATTGTTTGCAGAGATATCTAGTACACAACTGTAGCTCTTATTTATATTAGTGTTTAGTTCTATATTAGTTTGCACATCCGTGATGTAATTTCCTTACAAGTGTATGTACGAATTCATAGTGATAAGAGCAGGGTAAGCACTTATGGAGTAATGAAATACTAGATAGTTCTAGATGGAATATATTATATTATATATCTTTACTTTATATATCTTGCAGTGTCATTTTAGTACATTATATACAAGGACGTCGGTTATAAAGAATCCTTCTGTGGTTTGATCACGCCTTAACTTCAGATCTAACTGATGACGTTCGTTGTTATTTTTTAGTATATTTCTGGCTATGATTTCTGGGTTCTTATGGAAAGCAAAAATTAAGAAATGACTTCTAAAAAACTAAAAGGAAATTTCAAAAAATATTCTTTCACATTTTGGCTGGCATGGTTGGCTGTTCGCGAAAATATTGAACCATACTAGGAATTTAAGCCTAGATATCGCGTCGTTATAGACAAAACAAATTCGTCCATTTCTGTTATAGAATTATAATATAAGAAGAAGGCCTTAAAATTATCATTATTTACACACGTATATTATAGTATATTTTTCTTTTATTTATTACCACTACTAACACATGTATCTATTCTTTCATGTATTTTTAGTATTCAAATATTCTCATAGGAGACTTTACTCTCGTTTCAAATACTTACTAGCTTTCCGCCCGCGGCTTCGCCCGCTTTGTCTAAAACCTAAAAAAATATATATTAAAACCTTCCTCTTGAATCACTCTATCTATTACAAAAAACCGCATCAAAATCCGTTGCGTAGTTTTAAAGATTTAAGCATGGGACATAGGGACAGAAAAAGTGACTTTGTTTTATACTATGTAGTGATATTATCTTTTATATCTGTAACGTTAACCCAGTAACCTAGTAGTCATAAATTATATAAAATTCCTCGTAAAATACGTAACGTAAACCAATTCCAATAATAACACTCTAATAAGTAATATGCTTTAGCTGCGGCAAGCATAACTCGATTTTCCTTTTAAAATAAGAGCTTTTTCAGTTGATGCTTTTCGATTTAATTCTGTGTGTGCTTTGATTTTTAATTCCTACGAAGATGCCTATCGAAATTGTATTTTAATGAATTCGGTTTTTATCGTTGTATTTAAGTGAAGTCCCATGTCCCCTAGTGGGGTAAGGGGCAGATGCATTATACATCTGTTTCACTGATCGAATTTCTTTAGAGACAAGAAGGTGATCAGCCTTCTGTGTCCTGCCAGACCGAGACATTTTTTTTCTTCATCCCCACTGGGAATCGAACCTAGGACCCTTCGGTTCTACGCTCACGCGTCAACCACCAAGGAGGCGGTCAATTCGCAGCGGTCATATCGTTGTATTTAAGAATTATTATTAATTATAGAGTTTATACAGAAGATTTTTTATTCTGTTAGTTATACATAATCATACTAGAGCATTTTTATACATTACTAGCGGTCCGCCCCGGCTTCGCCCGTGGTACATATGAAAAATAGATGTTGGCCGATTCTCAGACTTACCCGATATGCACAGAAAATTTCATGAGAATCGGTCCACCCGTTTCGGAGGAGTATGCAGACTAA
Source organism: Colias eurytheme (assembly GCA_907164685.1). Taxonomy (NCBI): domain Eukaryota; kingdom Metazoa; phylum Arthropoda; class Insecta; order Lepidoptera; family Pieridae; genus Colias; species Colias eurytheme. The sequence goes on along the minus strand of CAJQZN010016081.1, from coordinate 9,836 downwards.
CATTGTGACACGAGAATTTTATATATAAGATTTTTATTGACTATTGTTGTAATAATAAAGCTTAGCTAACAAGTAGTTTATACATTCTCTATCGCTAATGCTACTACAAACTAAAATATCTAACTTAAATTATCAATTAGACTCAATCACAAGTTCCAAGTACCCTCATATCTATACTAATATTATAAAGCTGAAGAGTTTGTTTGTTTGTTTGAACGCGCTAATCGCAGGAAGTACTGGTCCGATTTGAAAAATTATTTCGGTGTTAGATAGCCCATTTATCGAGGCTATATATCATCACACTAAGATCAACAGGAGCGGAGCAATGCGGGTGAAACCGTGCGACACAGCTAGTAAACAATAATTACGTTTAATAACTCAAATCAAGCAGTTCCAAGTACCCTCATATCTAAAACTAGCGGTCCACCCCGGCTTCGCCCGTGGTACATATTTCGCAATAAAAGGTAGCCTATGTTCTTTCTCAGGGTCTAAAGATTATCTGTGTCAAATTTCATCAAAATCGGTCCAGTAGTTTATGCGTGAAAACCATACATACATACATACAAACCTTTCCTCTTTATAATATTTATAGTATAGATATAGATAAAAACTCTCTTCATCGAGCATCCACATCCAAATTCAGTTTAAAACTCCACAGCTCATGTTGTTCCTAACTTCCCAAACTTCCCAACTACCCATGCGACTAAACTTGAAATTTATAAAGTTCCTTCTCCAGTTTGAATATGAATTTTCTTTCAACTGTATATTTGTTTTGAGTTAGTTCGTTGATCGGCTTAAGTGTTTGTTTCTAGTTTTACGTTTGGTGGAATTAATATTTTTAAGCTATTGCATGGCTTCTATCGCGGGCCTTGAGCGCGGGGACCGAATCCAGAAATTCCGTAACGAAAAAACCTCACGATCCCCACTCCGACGGGCACGGAGGTGTGGCTTGAAGGCATAGCATGCAATAGCCAGTGTGCCACACGTCTTTTTTATCACTATAAATATACACAAAAAAGGATTGAGTGTTGTAGGTGAAAGTAACACTTGATGAAAACATAAGTTGCAGTCTATCATTCCGCTCGATGCTAAATTAATTTATGAAGAACCATTTCAAAATAATGTTGTAAGTGGTTGACGCGCGAGCATAACACCGAGGGGCCCTGGGTTCGATTCCCGGTGGAGACCAAGAAAAAAAAATGCCTCGGTCTGGCAGGACACATAAGGCTGTTCACCTACTTGTCCCTAAATAAAATCGATCAGTGAAACAGATGTACAATGAATTTGCCCCTTACCCCACAAGGGGACATGGGACTTCACCTTTACACAATAGAAATAAATAGTCTGTCCTCTTACTAGAGATAAAATTTTTTACAAAAATATTTACCTAGATGAATTTCAAAGTCAATTACAGTTGAAAAAATGAAAGCACAAGTTTCACATAATTTTCATTTGTTGATAAATAAAAAAAATACTTCAATATAATCGAAACTAAAACTTTAATCAGAGTAATCTATTTAAAACACACTATTAAGTTCCAACAATAGAAACTGAATTGAAAAACGTAACTCAACTTTTCATATCTCGAGGCGTTAATAGAAAATTTCTATAATAATAATCTGGAAAATATTAAATTTTCACTCAGCAAGTTGTAGGGCTAGTTTATCGGTTTTCTAAGAGTTCTAACAGACGAACGGCAAGTTGTGAACGGCAGAGGCTACTTCAGCCGTCGCCACCAGTCGACGGCAGTCGTCGAAGTGTCGGCGGCAGCAGTCAATATTTCGTGATGCCGGGCTGCCGTCGCCACGCAAAAACGGATGCCGTCAAACGTCAAACGCTTGCAGTTTGCCGTCAACACAAAACTGCAAGCGTCGCCACTTGTCGACGGCAGCCGTCGACATATTGACTGCTGCCGTCGACGCGCCGTGTACTGCCGTAGTAGCCTCTGCCGTTCATAACTTGCCGTTCGTCTGTTAGAACGCTAAAAGTTACCACGTAATACAAACATTGTTCAGATGAAGTTAATTACACATTTTTTCTCACACTAAAGAAAATTGTTGGTAGACTTATAAATTAGTTGCTTGCAAACTTGGATGTAAATTTTAACAAACTTATTAAAACTGTAGCTAGTTTTTAAAAGTTTTACCTCAGTGTTGGTTTTAAGTGAGATTTGTGGCATGGTGAAAAATGTCTAAAAAGACGTAGAGCAATATTCGTAATTTTAGGTATGAAATAAGTTTATCCTATACGCAATAAAATGTATTTGCATTTTGCAATCTCAAATGCATTGAAATTTTTATTTCAGGAATACTTATACTTATGTAAAACGTATCATTTCTTTTTTCATGAAAGTATGCGCGTATGTAAATAATATAACGTAAGATATATGAAATAAATAATATATCATACCATTTGCATTTCTAGCTATATTTTGCAAAGAAAATTTGAAAAATCCATGTTTGTTTGACGTAAAGTAAAACAGTATTCATTTCTTCAAAAAACTGAATAAACAAAAACCGCAGAGAAAAATCGACGGCCAAAAGCTTTCACAATATTGAATGTCATGCGATTCCGTGATACAAGTAATTATTCGCCACTCACAATGATTTGACGTTAGTTTTTAAGTTGATGAACACTAAGCAATATATTTTATTTCGTTTTTATCGTGTACTATAAACTTTTCATGGCTTCAGATTTTTGTCACGATAATAAAAGAAGGCAGAACAAGAAATAGTGACACGAAATTAACTGTAGAATTCAATAGGATACAACACAATAATTCACAACACTACACAAAATACTTAAGGAAGTAAATACGACGACTACAAACAAAGATGAACAAATTTTTAATATCACGACACTAAAAACAAGTTTGAAGCTAACTTATGCTTATAGACTACAGGCCTATTTGAAAAAGTTATGGGACATTTGAACCACCAGGTGACCTATCTAGAACGATGAGCATAAAATAATAAGATTCATTGGATTCAGCACCATACCGTCACTTGTAAGTTGTCCAACTGAGTACAGATGAGAATTCGAAAGTACAGGTAGAGATTTTTTCCCCTCTTATCCATGATTTTTGTACGGCGTTGCGGAATAATGGATTAACAGCAGTATTGAAATAGTATGACACAGATGGTGATGGTGGTCACCTGCTATCCTAACCTAACTTTTTCAACATGGGCCTGTAGTCTATTATAATATAGATATCAGACGGCTTAATATAACGTAATATTTTGTCTAGAACCCACAACTATTGGCACATTCTTATCACCAACTACTCGACCACCAATTCAAATATAAATAACACAACAAAAAACCCGTCAATACAGACACCTCCTACAATTTAAATCATTTCGAAACGGAATACAATTCTTCAAAATGGAAGTACGAGCCGTATTTCAGTTTAACAATCCCCAATGAAGTCATAACTGAAGTTTATGACACATTAATAAAAGCGATGTTAATAATTTTGCGAATTTATGACTGTTCAGTCATAGCTTCGAATCACAGCTTCGAATGTAGGTATCCGATTTGTGTGAACGTTTCATTCACTTGGTTTTAATGATTTACAGATACATAAATATATGCATGTTTATCTATTTGAATTTCTATTATCTACTATATAAAAATAAGTCGGGTTTTCCTTCCTGACGCTATAACTCCAGAACACACGAACCGATTTCCACGTTTTTGCATTCGTTGGAAAGGTCTCGGGCTCCGTGAGTTTTATAGCAAAGAAAAGGTGTCTCTGGTGGCGAAACGGAGTTCGACGGGTTTGCTAGTATTGTATGTCAATACTAATAATATAAAGCTGATTACAAATCTGAAGAATTTGTTTTTTTGAATCTCGGGAACCAGAGGACCGATTTGAAAAATTATTTCACTGTTAGATGTCAATTTATTATTGGCTATAGATAGATATATAATAATCACACAATTTAGAATAGGATAGTAGAGATCAGAGCAATGTGGGTAAAACCGCGGGGTACAGCTAGTAATATTATAAAGCTGAAGGGTTTATTTATTTACTTGAACGCTCTTATCTGAGGAACTACTGGACCGATTTCAAAGATTCTTTCTTGAACATCATTAATTCTAAGTACTACACATGTAGCCTGCAGGCTGATATGGACATGACTGTGATGTTAGAAAATACAGACTTTTAACGGATTTTAAAGGCGATTTATTCATCAAATAGCTCATAGCATTATCTAATAAAAAACGTTTCCGCTGTGCGTTACAGCGAGCGTAGTAACTGGCAGTCTGCGAGTTATGTTTATTTTCTAATGGACTTGGGAAAAAACAGAAGAAAATACTTACTCTAAAACATTACATTTTATCACACTCACAAAGAAGTCAATGGCCTCTAGGATACGATTATACCTAATAAAGTACGTAGCATTAAATCTATTTTTAAAAGAATTCCCACATCAAGGAAATGTTTTCTTAGAAAAACAGCTCGAAGCGATAATCTTGGAAGTAATAAACCTCGACGCATCGACGTTGGAAAAACAATCCAAATAATATCGGTCTATTTTGTAAGGAAGTGCTAGTAATTGTTACATAACTTATAATAAAATGAAATTTTATTTTAAATGCTAATGTTATATTTGTATTAATTAAATAAATAATTTGTGTTGAATCAAAAATACTTTTTATTGTTATTTCGAATCCCGAAAATTATGTTTGCTTTCAGACAATAGCAAGTGCACATATACGTAGGTACTAGATATACAAATATATTAAGCTTAATAAAAATATATATCTATACTAATATTATAAAACTGAAGAGTTTGTTTGTTTGTTTGAACGCGCTAATCTCAGGAACTACTGATCCGATTTTAAAAATTATTTCGGTTTTAGATAGCCCATTGATCGAGGAAGGCTATATAGGCTATACAGGGTGTAATCGTTAAGAGTGCACAGGCGATTTTTCCGTAAGTATTACAGATACAAAAAACTTTAAACTGATATCGAAAGTACTTAACCTAATGAGTAAAATGGCCGGAATAAATTTTTAAAAATAAATCGAGAAATATAAAAAAAAATATCTTTAAACCCTCCCATACATTAAGTATGAAATATGAATATCCCAGGTAACATTTAATATGAAAGATTTTAGCTTTCTTTTTCTTTTTTTGGTTTTCTGCTTTAATTACTTCGCAAATTTGAAGTGACATTTTCCACGTTTTTCCGGACATTTTCACGCATTTTCCGGATATTTCCCGGGAATTGTCTTGAATTGAAATGCGTGAAAATGTCCGGAAAATATCCGGAAAATGCGTGAAAATGTCCGGAAAATATCCGGAAATGCCTGGAAAATTCCAGAAAAACCGTGGAAAATGCCTGATAAATATCCGGAAAATGCGTAAAAATGTCCGGAAAATATCCGGAAAATGTCTGGAAAATATCCGGAAAATGCGTGGAAAATTCCGGAAAAACCGTGGAAAATGCCTGGAAAATCCCTGGAAAATATCCGGAAAATGCGTGAAAATGTCCGGAAAATGCGTGAAAATGTCCGGAAAAAATCCGGAAAATGCGTGAAAATGTCCGGGAAAACCGTGGAAAATGCCTGGAAAATATACGGAAAATGCGTGAAAATGTCCGTAAAATATCCGGAAAATGCGTGGAAATGTCCGGAAAATATCCGGAAAATGCGTGAAAATGTCCGGGAGAAGCGTGGAAAATGCCTGGAAAATCCCCGAAAAATGCCTGAGAAATGTCCGGAAAATGTTGGGACATGCGTGGCAAATACCTGGAAGATCCCCGGAAAATGCCAGGGAAACATCCGGAAAATTCCCGTGGAATGCTCGGAAAATCCCCTGAAAATGCCTGGGAAATTCCCGGAAAATAACCGCAAAATGCCTGGGAAATGCTCTGAATTGATAAATAATTTAATGTTTGTATTATATGTGTGTTGCTAAATGCCTATATTGTGTAAAATCTCATGCTCTGGTGTATTTGTGTTATGTTGACAATAAACGTTTATTTATTTATTTAAATTGTCTGGAAAATATCCGGAAAATGCGTGGAAATTTCCGGAAAAACCGTGGAAAATGCCTGGAAAATATCCGGAAAATGCGTGAAAATGTCCGGAAAATATCCGGCAAATACGTGAAAATGTCCGGAGAATGCGTGAAAATGTCCGGAAAATATACGGAAAATGCCTGGAAATCCCCGGAAAGTGCCTGAGAAATGTCCGGAAAATGTCTGGGAAATGCGTGGAAAATATCCGGAAAATGCGTGAAAATGTCCGGAAAAAGCGTGGAAAATGCCACTTCAAATTTGCGAAGTAATTAAAGCAGAAAACCAAAAAAGAAAAAGAAAGCTAAAATCTTTCATATTAAATGTTACCTGGGATATTCATATTTCATACTTAATGTATGGGAGGGTTTAAAGATATTTTTTTTGATATTTCTCGATTTATTTTTAAAAATTTATTCCGGCCATTTTACTCATTAGGTTAAGTACTTTCGATATCAGTTTAAAGTTTTTTGTTATCTGTAATACTTACGGAAAAATCGCCTGTGCACACTTAACGATTACACCCTGTATATCATCACACTAAGATCAACAGGAGCGGAGTACTGCGGGTAAAACTGTAGGGCACAGCTAGTTTCTTATAACAATAGCTTTAAAAATGGCTAGCGTAGCACCACGTTGCTACGATGCGTAGAAGCCGTAACTGTAGTTTTAAAACCACCAGTTTTCATGCTGCCATTTGTATGCTGATAATTAATTACCTGAAAGAAAAAGAAATAAATATTACTTTGCGTGTATGGGTGGTAAATGATCATTTTATTATTTAAAATTTATAGTGTAATTAACCCTTTTTTAAATTTACATTTTTAAGGTTATTCTATAAAATAATATATCTCTATACTAAATTTCATTTATATAAAATCCGCTTTTACGTGAACTAGTAACAAACAATCTTCCTCACAAAGATAAATAGGTAATATGAAATAATAATTTAAATAACACAACAAAAATATCGAAAGGTCCGTCTACAGTATCTAAGAGATAAAAGTAATAAGAGCATAGTTCAAATAATACTGAATACCTATTACACATGTTACACTTAATATGTTTTTTATGGACAATTTTCACACACGGCACGATCTGATCCCATACTTAGCTATCGCTTGTGTTATGGAAACCAGATGGTTGATAAACATACATAATTTATAATTGTAAATAAATACTTATATAGTTAACTAGCTTTCCACCCGCAGCTTCGCCCGCGCAGTCAAAGAAAAACCCGCATAGTTCCCGTTCCCGTGGGATTTCCGGGATAAAATCTATCCTATTTCCCGGGATAAAAAGTAATCAGCCTATGTCCTTTCTCGGGTATCAAAATATCTCTATACCAAATTTCATGCAAATTGGTTCAGTAGTTAAGGCGTGATTGAGTAACAGACAGACAGACAGAGTTACTTTCGCATTTATAATATTAGGATGGATTAACACCCAGACACAGAGCAAACATCTATGTTCATCACACAAATATTTGCCCCGGGTGGGAATTCACGACACGACCTCTGGCTTAGAAGGCAGGGCCACAACCAACCAAGCCAACCAGTCAGTCAAAACCAGCAACCAGCCACTTTATGGTACAAAGGTTTAAAAAAATATATCCATATGAACTAAACATTCATTCGTTGCCATTCATTGCCATTCCGTTCACTCATTCAATTCGGTCATTAGTGCATGCGCCAGTGTGTTGTTTTTTTGCGAGAGTAAATTTGTTAGAGCCATTTAGAAAAATGTTGAAGGATTTAGAAAAGCTATTTTAACAGACGACAGTTTATATCTGTTTTCATATGTTTTTTATTCTGTTTTGTTTTAGTAGATTTTTTTTAGTGTACCTATTTTTTGTATGTATTGTAATGTACGCTATTGTTATGTGTACAAGCTTTAGTCAGTGCAAAGTTTGCGCATGTTCAATAGTTCCATAAACTCGAATTTCAGAAATTTACGATTCCTCATATTATCTTTAATACTAGTTGTTGCCTGCGTCTTCGTCCAAGTGGCTATGAAGATATGAGTAGTAGTAAAGATTTATACCTACTGTGTAACTAAACCAACCTTATTGGTTATATTGGTCACAGTTTTTCATATTTTTATGTTTATTATAGTATAATTAATTAATTGTATCTGTTAATTATCTCTTACCGCCATTTGTAATTAGGTAGAGTGGCAATAATAAAGATTTTTGAGGAGGATTTGGAAATTCGGATAATATACTAAAACTAACAACGAACGAACAAACCAACAGACAGATATAATAAATATCCTTATCTTATATACCACATAATACACACAAACATAAATGGCTGTCACACACCGGTATGAAACCGGTATCAAAACGTTATTAATATCGTTATAACGGTGTGAGTATCGTTTATTCGCTTCAGGTAATGTGGTGGGTGCTTCGCTGTTAAATATTCATGTTTGAGAAGAGGCAAATATGTCAAGTTATAGGCTTTTGCGATTTTGGAGGCTAGAAAAATAGATTTATCGAGTTTCTTGGCGATTTTCGGTACAAGTGACATATTTTTATCGATGATTTTGAAAACTTTGTAATTTTGAAATTGGCAGACTTAAAATATTAATAATCACAGTTGTAAACATATAAGATTTGAGAACATTGCAGAAACATGTAATAATTTTCATCGTACTAAAATTACGTGACTCTGTTTTTCCAAAAATATCTACGCATTTTTATTAGATACATAAATAAATTTTATCGATTAGGTACTTAATACATAAAACAAAAAATAACACAATAATCTGCGTTTACCATTTATTTCTTCCCGATAACCTCAAATCTCTACTCTTAATGTTAATCTATACCCGTTTGTTTGATTGAACGCATTAATCTCATGAATAACTGGAGCGATTTAAAAAATTATTTTGCCGTTGGATTTTTGTACGTGATATCTAAATACTGTCTATTTAATAAAATGTATATGTACTTAATAAAGATTACGCTGATCGCTCCCATTGCAATAAATAAATAAATATTCCAGGACAATTTTCACACACGGCACGATCTGTTTCCATACTTTTGCTTGTGTTATGGAAACTAGATGGCTGATAAACATACATATATAGATAATTTTAAATAAATTCTTATACCTATAGATAATTAACACCCAGACACAGAGCAAACATCTATGTTCATCACACAAATATTTGCTCTGGGTAGGAATCGAACCCACGACCTCGGGCTTGGAAGGCAGGGTCACACCAACTAAGCCAACCGGTCAGTCAATTAATAATTGTATAAAAAATAAAGACGTATGAGTATTGATCTATCTATTCTTTACTTCGATAATCCATACTAATATTATAAAAGCGAAAGTAACTCTGTCTGTCTGTCTGTTACTCAATCACGCCTTAACTACTTAACAAATTTGCATGAAATTTGGTATAGAGATATTTTGATACCCGAGAAAGAACATAGGATAGGTTTTATCCCGGAAATCCTACGGGAACGTGTTTTTCTTTGAAAACGCGGGCAAAGCCGCGGGCGGAAAGCTAGTATCTTATAACTTAGACCATTTGGGTGACAGTTGACCTTGACATGAAAGTCAGGTTAAGCCGATGCCTGGATTTAAAGGTAAAGGCACGTATTATCGGGGCTTTAGAAAAGTTTCCATTAGAAAAAATATATTTTATTGGATTATTAATAACTCGTTCTATTGGAGAAGGTGTTCGCGGGGAAATGAGCTTTGAAAATATATTTTATTAACTCGTACCTTTTTGACTATTTATATTTTATACTAGATTTCCGCCCGCGGCTTCGCCCGCGTTTTCAAAGGAAA
>CAJQZN010016080.1:0-19997 GCA_907164685.1 Colias eurytheme | reverse complement strand
GTATTTATTAATACACGTGATTAGCCTAAAAATTAATAGACAAACTTATTACACTACTTCTAAACATAGTATTCCTATTTACTAGCTGGCCACGTAATTAAGAACGCTAAATAGTTTATACTTTTATTCAAATTTCAATAGAGAACACTGGACTCGATTTGTTGTGTGTTGTGTGTTGTGGTTGTTTGTATAATTTTGGCGCCATTAAGTGTTGCAAAAGATTAAAAGTGATTACTTTTCATAAAAAAAAATGGAAATAAATAAAAGTTGTGATAAATCTACTAGGAAAGTTATAATGAAACTTCGCGGGAAGAATTGGTCTTATAAAAAGTGCATCTGCAATGTTCAAACTATGGTTTTACACACCTTAAGGCATTTTGATACGTATCAAACAACTTCGGATGTCCCACGTATGCCAAGACAGAAAAAAACAACTCCTCAAGATGACCGAAACATCGTTCGTATGGTGAAACAAAATCCTTTTAAAGGGTCTAATGGGCTGAGAAAAGAATATTTCGGGGAAAATAACCCTTCAGCAATCTCAGCACGCACTATTCGAAGACGTTTGGTAGAAGAAAAATTGCACGGTCGGATAGCAAGAAAAGTACCCATATTGAAACTTTGCCACAGGCAAGCCCGGCTTAGATTTGCAAGAAAATATGAAAACTGGACTGTGTGACAGTGGAAAAATGTACTTTTCTCTGACTAAATGAAAATAAACAGAGTATTTTCCGATGGGAAACGATATGTTTTACTTCCTCCGAATACAGAATTCGACAGGCACGGTGGTGGAAATGTGAAAATTTGGGGGTGCTTTTCTGGACATGGTGTTGGACCTGTAAAGTTAATAGAAGGTAACATGAATCAATTCCAATACAAAAATATACTGGAAGAAACAATGTTACCTTATGCTGAAGAGTTCTACCGGTTATTTGGACATTCCAGCATGACAATGATCCAAAGCACACTGCACACACTGTAAAAGAATTTCTAACAGCGCAGTCAGTTTCTGTTTTGGACTGGCCAGCTAACAGCCCTGACCTTAACCCAATAGAGAATCTGTGGTTCGAAGTAAAGAAAAAGGTTTCAAATACACAGTGTCGAAATTTAAGGGAAGCTGTACGACGTTTTCTTAGAAGAATGAAACTCTATTTCTCTAGCAAAATGTCAAAAATTAATAGAGTCAATGCCTCGCCGGTGTAAAGCAGTAATTAAAAGCCGTGGACATGCTAATAAATATTAATTTTAGTTAAAAATGTATTAACTTGCTCTACAAATTTTTCTCGCAACGTATTATTGTAATTTTTTTAAATGAAAGTGTCATACAAAACAATTCCCGAGCAGATAAATTAATCGTTCTTAATTATTTGTCCAGCTTCACTATTATTTGAATGTGTTGCTTTGGTAAAATAAATTATTTTTGAAAAAATATTGTTGGCGATTTTATTATTTATTATTAAACTTAGTTGCTCTATTAATGTGGCTATTTTATGACATAACTAGTTGCTTCTCAGAAGGTGAAAATCTCTGTGTATGACATTATTTAAATAAAAATTTCCAGTACTTCAGATCGTTCTTAATTATATGACCACCACTATATATCAGAAGTCAGATTTAGGTCCGCTATTTTTGCAAACGAACATCTCCTTGGAGCCTGCTCTAGTAAGGGTGTTTTGTGGAACGTATTTATCTATAAGAATTCTTGTTTGTGATATGAAATTGTTGTTCTTAGTTCTAGATCTGATTAATAGCTGAGCTTTATTTTTTGAAGTACATTTGACTTCCAATAGTCTAACATGTTTTTGGGTTGGCTTGTTGTATTTATTAATGAACTATTTAAAATACACATTGCCTTATACAAATGCCCTATATCAGAAATGGGATTAAAACGTATGATGAGCGTTTCTTTTGAAAATATCAAGAAAGCAATTATAATTTACGTAGATGATGACTTTAATATATATTATTATTATTTTGTAATAATTTAATACAATATTTGGTGAATGTGTATTATTTAGATTTTCAATAAGTATACTATGTTCGCCTGTACATATAAGAAACATGTTATGTTTAATTAAGATACTCTTTGTTTCATATGTTACGTTATTACATAGTTATAATTTTATAATTATTGATTGTACAATATAAGTTAGATTTTAAGTTACATAGTAATAATATATCACAATTATAAAAAAAAATAATATATTATCCTAAAAATTCGACGATTCGACGATATATTCGTATGCCATAGTGTTGTGTGCTTTACTAATTTCTCTATTAAAATATTATATTATGTGTTTAAAAATAAGCGACCAAAGCTTCATATCCGTTATGTTTTACTCTTAATTATTTAAAAATATTTATGTTTTCAAAGTAATTCGATGTTTTATAATATGCGCACGAGTGAAATTAGAGATCAATATTGAAATGAACGAAAAACGACAACGAAAGTCGAAAACAAAACAGGTACCTTTGATAGGTATCTTTAATAAGTAAAGGTGCAATCTATCGCTCTTATATATAGACAAATGTACTTAATTTACTTCAAATACTTAAATATTCCTGTATTATTCCTTCAATAAATAGGTATATATTATATATGTATATTGTTTAAAAAGGTAACAAAATAGCAATAGTTAAAAATTCTAAACTTCGCTGAATTTTGGATGATAGTCTACCCGTTCTCTATTGAATTTACATATAACGAGCATAGACATATAATAAACGAGTACACTCACAATTTTCACCAAAAAATGTCATGACTGCTTTCGCGTGTATAAGGCAGAGTTTTCTGATGAGCGATACAAGAGACTGAACAATACTGCCACGAAATACCGTGTTTATTTCACCGACGTTTTAAACATCGCTGGTCGGACATTTTTTGACAATTGTTTAAGAGCTAGCGCGCAAGAGCAACTTTTGTCGCTGCAACTATTTTGTCTCTCCCATCAACTCTATGGGCTAGTAAGAAAGTGCGCGCACGTAGCGACGCAACTTCCTATAGAGTTGATGGGAGAGACAAAATAGTTGCGGAGACAAAAGTTGCTCTTGCGCGCTAGCTCTAACAGGCGATTGTGTCTATGTAGTTGTTTATAGTGCGCTAAGGATTGCGGGATAAATACAGTCTTCGATACTGAAAACAAATCTCATTTCATCTGTAATGTGTACAGAATATGAACGCTTTTAGACGATGTATCCCGTAGTATCATTAGTTATTACATAAGTAGTATGCTAGGTTAAAAGGGTCAGCGTTAGGACCTAAATGGTGTTCATTTCCTTCGAAAAACAGTAGCAGTTCAATTACGAAGTTGTTATTTAGATATAATACACTCGGTTACTGAAAGTTATCTATTTTCTGATTAAGCAGAAGTTGCTAGGACCTACTCATTCGAGGTTTTTGTAAGGTATGGTGTTAATACCTATATGATAGTCATGCATTTTCTAAATCAGTGATTCAATTATAACATTTATACGCCTTTAAAATGAATTGAGATTTGAGAATTTGTTTGATTTAGGGGCGATTTTTCAATCTTTTGTTAATACTTATCCGACCAATAAATTATTATGCCACAATCTAAAAAATATTTGACTTTTTGTCAATTTGCGATGGAAAACACTTTGAAATGGTTGTTTACGACGTTTTTCGACTAATAAATTTTAACCAACGATCGAAAAATAGCCCCGCTAATTGATGTAGCTTTTTATATGGCTAAAGAGGCACTCTGCATCATCGTTTGAAGTTTGTAGTGGGTCAAATGAAAGGTCAGAAGACACATTTAAGGGTTTAGTGTGAACATTGTTCTTTGGTGGTTCCATAGTGTACTACAGATATACGAATTGTGAATCTGTTGAATTGTACTATATATAATTGAATGCATTAGAACAATCTAGTAACGAAGCACAACTACCAAAAAAACTTCTGTATATTAATCAAAATGATCCCATTTTGATTAATATACAGAAGTTTTTTTGGTTTTAGTTTTTTGGTTTTAGGTAAAGATGTTTTAAATGGATTGTCGTATATAAATTAGTGTCAGTAGCCGTATGTAAGATGCACTCCACGATAATGCCACGATATTAGTATTGTTAGTAGATTGAGTAGTACTTTATTTTTGTGATATGTACTTTTGCGGTAACTGTTAAAAATAGTAACATATACACGGGATTTTATCCGTTTGTATTTAGTAGCAGTGACGTCATCTAATTCTGTAAGGACACACCCTTTTTACTCACAAGTAAAAGTATGATATACTACGGGTTGTTGTTATTCCTGTATACAATCTTATAAGTGTATAATATATGGAATTTTATTTTAAATGAAATAACGACTTGATTCTCAACGAATAATTAAAATTTATAAAATGTGCTGGTCTTTTGAATATATTGCAAAATTCATTTCGAATTACAGAATTATAATATGGATCGACAGATATCAAATAAACTGTACTAATTCTTTCCGGTACTAACTACACTCGGCACGGCGAACCATGATCCCTATGACAGTTCCTCGTGATTGCTCGTATAATGGGTCGTGTAGATACTTTACTATTTTATAGGCAAAGGCGTGGCTTGCATTCAGCCAAGTCGGTAAAAATGTTTTTATAAATATTATAAACAAAATTTTTTAACGTCTATTATGTTGTTGTTGCATTGATTTAAGTTTTTTAGTAGGTAAGTAAAACGATAGTTTTCCAAAACATAAAAATGCACCTTCGTTACACACGTATGCGCTAGTGTATATTTTATCATGAAAATGGATGTCCCCATTTAATTTGTCTGAAAAACTTTTAAGAATTGTTATAAATTATAATTCCAACGGAATATCATTGTATTGGCATAAAGCTACGTAAAAATTAATACTTACGCCATTTTTATGCCATGCCATTTTTAGACGCCTCCAATAAGTTTCTAATTTAATGGTGACGCCATTACAAGTTTGTCTCTTGAGAAAAACTGTCTGTGTCATAGGAATCATCACTCGCCGAGCCGAGTATACACATTATAGTCGAGCCAATTTAATAGGCAACATTTGACGTCTATCAATTTTATCTTCAAAGAGAAGTAACCTGCATAAAAACATCGATTAAAGTGAATTAATCGATACGGATTTGAAACATTTGTCAATCGGATTTATTAATTTATGATGATTTTTATTCACAAGTATTCAATGCATTCGATTCTAGATGTCAGATTTCGATTTTTAGTGTAACGTCTCTGGTATTTAAAAATAAAAAACGTATATTGACACAAAATTGTAGCGACGTCAGTTCTCTAAATCAGAAATTGTTTATTATGTTTAGGATGATTTATCAGTAAAATCAAATCTTAAAATTACTTGTATCGGTCATTATTATTATAAATATGTAATTGTAATTGAAAAAAGTCAAGCAAATGTGCAGTTCTAACAAAACGAAATATCATGTTATTTTATGTCGTCGTTACTAGGTTACGTTGTTGAATTTTGTTGAACTGTCAAATGTTGCCTATTAAAATGGCTCTACTATAGTACATTTTATGTCAAATTGTAAATTTCTGTTCTACCATTGGCTGTGACATTTTAAGTGACCGGTAAAATAAAACGTTGCTTTTATTAAAAATTTGTTTTATTTATTTATACATAGGATGTAAAGTTAAAACTCCCCAGAATTAACGTCGACATCTTAATCAATTCTTCCATGAAACATTGATGGGTAAAGGAATTTATATTGTTTTATTTTCAATGATAGTATAGTCGTACAATAAATCGTTGAATAATATATAACTTGTTCTTGGTCAGAGGTATATTTATTTATTTATTTAGAAAGGTGCACACCACAGTGACAATTTTGACGGATTATACACAATTTTACATAGAACAATCACATGTTGCGGTAAAATGCCAACCAAATTGTATACACCACAGGTATACACACAGCATCAAGCACAGCATAGTTGAGGGGCTAAAAAAAATTATTAAAAATTACATTATTTAGCACAATTCATAGATCAAGTAAAATAAATTCCAAAATACATGTCAAAAATAATTTGAAACTAAATTATACTACAAATAAAAATCACATAAAATACAGTTAAATCAATAAATACCTACATTACATAGATAATACAATAAATACCTACATTACATATACCACAGAACAGTAAAAACATATAGAAGTGCTGTAATGTCTAATTAGTATGAAAACCAGTGTCGCCAAACCCACACATTTAAACCGATAGTTATACAGTACACTACAAGTAAACTATGCCTTTGATAGGACAGCTTAATTTGAGTAAAAACTGACTTAGGTTATAAATTCAGCATTTCAATATGTACCCTAACGCACCATGTTACGGTTTATTTTAGTATAACATCCCTAGGTATATTAGCTGTTTTGTTTCTCATTGCACAGAAATTCCAAATTTGAAAACATTCAGCTACTCCACAACAGAGGGCGTTAGTTTTCGATAGATATAAATTTGAAACGCAACACATAGAGATAAGGTTGAAATTTGTGTCACTCAACATTAATGACATTAACTTGATATTTATCTGATGCTATGCTCTGAGGGATGTCAGCCTTGTTATCGATAATTCACAAATAAATATTTTTTGTGTATTTTTTTTCTTTCTTTTATATGAGTATAGTATAATGCGTCACATTTTGGAGTATGTTTATTACTACTAAGTACGTCTTTTTATATTATTATTATTAAATAAAAAACGGAATAGAATAGTATAAATCTATATTTATAAAATACAAACAGAAAATATGCATTATTTTAAATCTTGGAACTGCTGTAGGTTTGATGTATCGGTGGCCTTTGTTAGACCGCTTAGTAGTTCGGCATCCAGTTAACTCGTCACGTTGCATTTATCCATTTCTCTTTTAAATTAGCCTCTTTGGGAAATCTATAAATAAATAAGACAAATGAAAGCTAAGGAAAAATAAAATAAAATTTAATATTTATAATGTTTGTCTTTTCTAAAGTATCGATACTGTCGATATGCACCACAAGCATCACTAAAGCGAAATTCGTTTGTTTATTGCAATAATATTCCAGAAAGTCTTGTTTGCTGTTCAATCTATAATAGTACTAATTTCTTATGGATTAAGGTTCATTTTGACTAGATATTTGTATACAATTTTGACAAATTACGACAAGCGAAGTTAAAACATAAAATATAATTAAAATAAATTAAAATAAGACTTACCGACGGTATGAAATCCCTTCATTGCTGATATTATTTCGTCTGCTATCATTTTTGCACTCTTTATACCGAACAACACGTCCTAATTAATGAATAAATATGGAAAAAAGGTTTGACAGCTGACAACCGACTCGAATATTTTTCTGCGCACAACTGAGAGCAAGTTAGGTGATCTAAACTTATCATTGACACGTGGGCCACGCCCACATCACACTTCTATCTACTTTACTGTTCTGTGACATATACTATACCGGTGGAGGTTCTACAAATGTAGCTTTTTATTTAGTTTTAATTTGACACCGAAAAAAAATCAATTAAAATCAATCAAAATTTGTAATATGTCTAAAATTGTAACTCATGTTTGTAAACACACAAACGATTACATAATAACGTTAAGCAACTAAACGAATTATACTTACAAAATGGTATTAAACTATTTAGCTTTAGACAAATGGGCTCGGTTCGTTAAAATAATAGTTAAGAATGGGGGCCCTATCAAGTCATTAGGGAAACTATGGAGGCACGATACACTGAAAGTAAGTATCAATAACAATAACTCATTGTATATTTTGCTAAGGAAATTATCGTATAGGAAATTTCTGCATTTGGGAGTCCATGCTTTGGCACGAAATGGGCCAGCACTCAGGAGAGGCACTCAGCACTCAGGAGTCAGGACACCACAGCACAAAATATAGTCGAATAGAATAATAGCAAATGAATGCTGCTGTGTTTCGTACGATGAGCGGGAAAACTCCCATATCTTTTTTCTTATCCTTCTCTATTCTTCGCATCAACTTCTCCTCATATAAGTATTTATCACACAAAGTGCGAGTATTCATGTAACCGTTCCTTTGCCAACTTGAGACAAAAAATCACATATGACTTGTTTTGGTAGTCTTGGATCATCGGATTTTATCGTTCTGCAAAACCAGGGCACACCGCACATAAATCTCAAGGTCTCCTAGATCCTATATGCTATAGGAGTGACGAAGAAATTTCTGTTGAAGTTTGAAATTTCATCATAACTGTAAGATTGAGCAATTGAGCATATATTTTATTTTCATAAGCTACTGAAACGAAGTACCTAAGTAATTATAAATTTTAAAAAGAGACCAGAAAGATAGCGACAGACAGAAAGAAATCCTATAGTATAGCAATAAACTTTTAGTTTTTGATTAATTAAATTAGTTTAATCGTGCATTTTGAGGTAATAAATGTAAAAACAATTTTAATTGTTAATTCATGAATTTACATGAATTACGAATCCCTTTTCTGTTGTGGGGTAAGGACATAGTTACGACTTACGAGAAAAATGTATTATTCAAAAACCACGATTCCATTCGAGTACTTGTCTGGTTTTATTAATTTTAATGTATTTATAGGATGGCAAGCTGGTGGGGACAGATGCTTTTGGAAATAAATATTTCGAGAATACGTATTACATGATTGGGAGGAGCCGTTGGGTGGAATATAATCCTATGGTCAAGTGGAACTATGATGCTAGTCAGGTATAGAAATTTATATGACTGCAAAAGAACGACTACAGATTTTCTTACTGGCTCTTTCCTTTTCGAACTATATTTTCAAAATTGCTTTTTTGCCAGAGTAGGTAGTGTGTAGGTGTGCATTGTATGTAAAGTTTCAAACTTGAAAGGAAAACGTCTGTTACCAACATGTAACTATATATATCAAGGTCTGTATGCAAGGAATGCACGTGGGTATCCTGTATGCCCACGTGCATTCGACTTTTACTATGTAAAATTAAAAAGTATAGATTTTTTTAGCAGCTCTCGTAAATTCAAGTCAAGCGTTGGTGTCTTATTAGTTATTACCTACCTATCTACTATTATTTTGACATGGGTTAAATACATATTTGGATGATAGGCTGATGATAGACTAGATAGGCACCTATTAGGCAGATATAGCGATCGTCGGTAGAATATTTTAGTACCTACCTATGTTCTAGTAAGAATCTAATAAGTTCTTATTAGTTGATCAAAATTGATCTTGTATCGCTTAGGTCGAGTAGAAGTTATGTAGTAGATTATAATATCTTTAAATCTGACAGTTACCATTCAAGAAGGTGTGCCATAGTGAGCGAATATTCTGTTACAGAATTTCTGTAATATTACTGTCAGTCGTGTGTGTCGTGTGTCGTGTCATCTTGTCGTTGTGTGAGTAGTTTACTGCTGTGATCCTGTCGTTGCGTAGGTACGTACCTGTTTCGTGGTGCAGGACATAGGCACAGAATACTAAATAGTAACTAACGCTAACACAGGTACAAAAGGTTAGGAATTAATTTGACTTGAATTTGACTGGCCCTATGCCTACCAAGCCAGAGATCGTGGGTTCGATTCCCTGCAACCGGGCCAAATATTTGTGTGATGAACATAGGTAGATGTTTGCTCTGTGTCTGGGTGTTAATTATCTATAGAAGTATTTATTTAAAATTACATATGTATGTTTATCAGCCAGCTGGTTTCCAACACAAGCGAAAGCTTAGTATGGGATCGTGCCGCCTGTAAAAATTGTCCTGAAAAATATTTAAATATCGAAACTTCATTTAACAAATCAGTCGGCCTTAGGTATAGATGTTCCTATAATATATCACTAGCTGATGATAGCTGATGATGGTCATTGATGTTTATTTATTTATTTATTTAGGTATTTATTTAGAATTTCCAACAGAGGATACAGATTACATTTGTTACATCTAATTATTTAAGGACATGGTCTTCTGCACCTTTAATTATAGGAAATTACAGCGTTCAAAATATTTATTATAATTACAATTCGTCAATTTATTAAAAAATATTAGTTAAAAAAATTAAAGAAACTTTATAACATTGATTATATACTACGAAAACAATAAATTACAATCAGCGTAGCGTGCCTTGGCGGGGCATAAAATTAAAAGAAATATTTATTCATCATAATTATCTATCTGTCACTTATTCCCAAATTTTTAAGAAACAATTCAAATTAAATATACACACAGGAGGCCAGAAAATTGCTATTTTTGACTATTATCATTTCTGAAAAAAAAAATTGGGATTTTTTTTGTAATTTTTGCTTACGCACGTTGGGGGCCCCCTTGGCACGGGGGCCCCGTATAGGTAATTGATACGGCAGATACGGCGGTAGCTACGCGCCTGTTACAAATAAATGTTACTAAAGAGTACCTATTAAAATACGAAATTGATGGATCTAATAAGTTCTTATTGGAATATAAAGGTTTTATGAGATTATTAATTTTTGGACTTAGATATAAAATATTATAGGTGACTGCGGAATGGTACGGATGGTTGCACTACAAAACAGACCGGCTGCCCAACGAGGACTGCGCTAAATACTGCCTCATGAGCTGCCCCTGGACCAGATGCTGGTTGCTGCCTCACGAGGAGAACATGACGGGCACAGATAAGGCATTCTACCCGTACAGTACTACAAGAGCGCATATCTATGTTTGGGATGGTAATATTATGTATTTCTACTCATATAGGTACAAATTCGCTCGCTTGAAGTACCTACCGATTTTTTAGATTCTCTTCTTATCAATCGATTATGAGCTGAGTGTGAGCTTTTGAGTATTTGACTCGTAAATAGGTACTTTTGGTTACTTAAGAAAGCGTCAAAGTACCTTAGTAAATCAGTAGGTATCTACCTATAGTTAGGTAGTTATTGAAGAATGTACCTAATGAATAAATATTGCAAAAAAAGTAAACTAAAAACATCGCTAAAACTTATGATATTATTGAATTGTCACCGATCCTTGATAAGTGTACAAAATTTGAATGTGTCCGTTTAATTAAGTTGGTGAAAATAGAGTCGTTTACATACAAACACACGTCATATGTGATATGAAGCTAAAAAAGCGTATTAAAAAAAACAACATTCCCGTAAAATTAAACATAAGCCTTATTAGTTATTACATTTCATATATTCTTATATATATAAAAATGAATCGCAAAATGTGTTGGTAAGCGCATAACTCGAGAACGGCTGAACCGATTTCGATAATTCTTTTTTTATTATATTCCTTGAAGTACGAGGTTTTTATGTAGAGAAAACGTAAATATGTACCACGGGCGAAGCCGGGGCGGACCGCTAGTGTATAATATAATTGTCAAGAGATTTTTATAGTAGGCACTTAGGTATGTCACATACAAGTACCTACGGCATACTAAGTAATTAGGTTCTTGCATTGAGAATACGTAGGTAGGTACTCAAGATACTCATAAATGTAGCAGTTTGATATGAGAAAGGGTTCAGTTATGTAATGTAATGCAAATAAGCATAGAATGGGGAATCTTTTTTATTAAACAATGTCAGTCGTTAGTAAATAATGAAAATTACAAATTAAAAAGTTGTTTTTGTACCTACATGATACAAATGTTATTTTTGTACCTAGGTACATGATAGTGTAAAATGTAAAGAACGAACTGACATTGTTAGTCTTTCTGTAGAACGGACCATTGAACTGTCCTGTGTGGAGCTGGAGCGTTATATTATTGTATGCGTTTATAGACCCCCTTCCAGTGACTATAATATGTTTGAGACAGTCATGTAAGAAATATTAAAGCGTCTGAGCAGGAGTAAAAAAAAAGTTATAGTATGTGGTGATTTTAATATTGATTTACTTTTACAAACACAAACGGCTACACGAATTGTTAATTTATTTCAGTCATTTAATCTATATAAACTTTTTAACGAACCCACACGAATTACACCTACTTCTGCAACCTGTATTGATAATAATATATACCTACTGTGACTGCATCTGTGAGAAAAATATTCTCAATACATTGACTTCGGATCACTGTGGCCAGAAGATTAATGTTAGGCCAATAACTAAAAAAGGCATTAATAAATTTAGGAATAATATTAATAAAACCTGCCCATACTAAATGATCAATCCTTTCCTAATAGTCCTTGTGAAATGTTTAATAATCTTTTTTATTTAGTAAATAAATTATATATTTTTTATATATTAAAATTAACACTA
Source organism: Colias eurytheme (assembly GCA_907164685.1). Taxonomy (NCBI): domain Eukaryota; kingdom Metazoa; phylum Arthropoda; class Insecta; order Lepidoptera; family Pieridae; genus Colias; species Colias eurytheme. Next base: position 7,803 of record CAJQZN010016080.1, on the reverse strand, counting down.
AATTCTAGTATGAAAATAAATTTGGTTCGTTCACATTCAGTCGCCCGTGCCTGAACGGCCTTAGTAAAGTTTGGTAGAGCGATAGAGCTATCGGAATCGTAGTTCCTACCGCGACGACTAGATGGCGCTAGTTGTTATAATATGCGAAATGAAAAGTTATATTAATTTTATATTATTTTATTTAAATGTCTTGATAGTGGATGTTTTATTTTCAGGTTGCACAGCTGCAAGACGCGGTTGCAAAACCATTTCTCCGTGAATTAATAAATGTTTTGCTTTTTTAAAAAGGTTAAAATAAATGTTTTATTTTTAAAAATAAAAGTCAATCAATACTATAATAATTGTGTTTTACTGTTAATTATCATACAATTATGCCTATGATTATATATGATAGGTAAAGTTTAGTGAATAAAAATTGTACCTACATCTTGTTAAATTTCACCCCAGCTGTAAAAAATGAAAAATACCAAAACAATAGATATTATAACTTCATTACATAATGTTCGAAATGATTCCTTTAAATACAAATACCGACGTAAAAATATTTTTATGAAATATTTTTTATTGTTTTAAATTGAAACTTTTCCCTCCATTTCTCTACGTAGGTATTTAAATAAGCTTACACGTCGCGATCGATACATTACAAAACAGCATTCAACATATCACTTGTCGAAAACATTTTCAGAGAGCCACTCGAGCGCAATTCGTTGCAATATTGCAAATGAAAAAAGTCGCGACAAAAAATTCAATAGCAAGTTTCATAAAAAAGAAAAATTCTTTTTTTCGTTCGCGTGCCCGCGGTGTCGGGGGCGGGGCTGGGCGGGGCTCAACCTTCCTTCCCACCGCGTCGGCTCGACGCTGACGGCGCGACAGTCGCCCGTCGGACGCGACGCGTAGCGCACGAGTATGCACCGCGTGTGAGTGCCGCAGTGTAGTGGGGCAGAGGCCCATACGTTCGAAAATACAAAACGGAAAAATTGACCCCCAGATGGGAGTGTACGAAGAGAGGGGAGCGATGCACTGGGTACGTATTTTGTTTATGTTTACGTTTACGCGCGAAATTGTCGAAATTACTTTTGAAGTAACTGTAAGTTGCATGCTTTATGATTTTTCATGAAAGTAAAGCAACACAATTTATCATAGGTTCTGCTTTTATTAATTTTTCATAGAGGTATAAAGTCAATTTGTTTTTATACCTCTATGAAAAATCATTTATCTATAAAAGACATTATGTAGGTAGGTATTATTAGATATTATTAGCTTGGTGTTGGTTTAATATAAATAAAAAATATTGTAATGATAAATAGCAAATTAAGTTGTCAGAAAAAATAAAGTAATTAGCATTTACAATAGGTACTCTTTTTAATTTAGTTTCATTAAGATTTTAGTGAATTAATGTTTGTTAAGGCTTCAATATGGGAATATTTCGAACTCAGCAAGTAGTTTGATAACTTCCTTAATAAAATAAATGTGTTTTATTAGATTTTATTGAATCAGTTGAAAATGAATGTACTAGGTACTGTATTTATAAATTAATGAATTCGTTTTGATAATATTAAGTAAAAACAGACATTTTTTTAATAAAAACGCGCGCTCTACAATTCAGTAACGAGTACCTAATGACAATTGACAACGTTTATTCATAATGACCGTTAGGAATTTGTTATAAATAATAAATATTCTTTATATATACATATAATTAATACAACACATGTATATAATTATACATTATATTTACATAGTTTGTTTATTGTTACTTCATAAAATTATATTAAAAATAAAATAATTTTGTTAAATTCAACGTGGATAGGTTTTAATGAATGTGGTTTTTTTTGCAAATATATAATAATATGTGATGTTGTTACCTATGTTTTAGCTTTTGATAATTTTAATAAAAAGATAGAAGATAGGAAATAGGTTATCGTTGAAATCTTTTAAAGGGAATGCGACCGTTCGTTTGTTAATTAGCTATAAAATTTTGGTTTGGAGAGAAAACAAAATTAGTTTTATATTACTCATATAAGTATTATAGAAAACAACATAATGAAATCGATATAAAATTAAACAAGGAATTTACAATTTCACTAATTATATTTCAATCCACATACAGCTTACTTAAACATTTTAATCTCCAAAAATACAGCGGCAGATACAAATATGAAGTCGCACTTAAGAATTCCATAAATTTCGGGACCCGCCAAAGTGACATTCGAAATGTATATTTTGATTAATAGTTGTGAATTCCCATTAACGCAAGTGGTCTCAATAAAGTTTATATCAATATCAGGAGTAGGTATAATAAATTTTGAAAACCCTTGACATAAGAATTCAATTTAGCCCTTAGTTTTTATCGCTGTGGTAGATAATCAGTCGCCGTCGGCGCGCTGCTAGCTACGGTGTTTACCGGACACCATTTTAAAGATTTATAGCTATTTATTATATACCCATATATATATACATAACTAATCAAATATATAAATTACATGTTATTGGACTCAAAGGTGGTATGCGACTAATTACTTCACAATAGATTAGACAGTATCGTATGACTATATTTTACTAACTAGGTACGTTTTTAGACTCAATTCACCGTACATACCTACGTTGTTTCAAAATTTAAATTAAATTAACAAAAATAATAGTTAAAGTTATTTTTAGTTTCTTTTATACATACCTATGAAATAATGCGCAGAACATTTGAGAGAAGATTTAATTAAAAACAATTATACGTTTTAACAATAAGTGAATATAAATAACATTTTACCGTATTTTATTGTAGGTACTTTTTCGTTCGTATGGTTAAAGAATTAAAATTTAAACTATACAATATGGTAGTTATTTTATTAAATTAATAAGTTGGTACGTACAGTGATATGACGACGCGGTTGGCGCAGTGGAAAAGTAACTGCCTACTGAGCCGACGGTCCCGGGTTCGATCCCCGGTCAGGGCAAATATTTGAGTGATGAACTCAATTATTTGTTCTTGGGTCTGGGTGTTATTATCTATATATGTATTTATAATATTATATTTATCGTCGCCTAGTATCCACAACACAAGCCTTAATTGAGCTTACTGTGGGACTAGGTTGATTTGTGTAATAATGTCCTATAATATTTATTATTTATTTATTTATTTATATTATATATATGTATACTATAAAGAGAACCTCTAAAAGCTTGGTAGTATTAATACAAATACTACCTACATCATTCGTTTATTCATTTATTTTAAATAATAATTAGGTATATATTGTATAAACAAAAAAAAGGTAAAAAGTTTAACTCTACTTTTTAGGTAAGCAGTGAATTAAATTATTATACTTATTAATATTTGGTTCTTCACAAATTAGGCCATATTGAAGAAAATATCGTTATAAATACCTATTTATCACGACGATAGAGCCACTTATTAATTTAATATCATTTATTGCTTCTTATATAAAGTTCAGTACATTACACATACACAGTACTTACTATACTTACATTCTAAGCTTACATTGCATTACAGTTGCAGTTGGTTAGAGGTCTTAAAAATAATCATACAAAGCTCACACAAACTTAAACATTTATTTATTCAAATAGACTTCTTCTAGAAGTACTTTTGAATCGTCATAGGTAGCAATTTTTAAATTTACCATGGATTCAGAAAGCAGTATTATGGAGATGAACCGACAATAAACTTCATAGTTGCTCTTTTAAAATCTTTTCAGTATTACAATTTAATTTTACAAAATATGTAACTGTATATAATATCATAAAATGCCAAAGAACTGTCCTGTGGTTCTTATGCGACAACCCTCCATGGACTTTCAAATAAAAAGGCTGCATCTCAACTAGGTGTTCATTGAGTTTATAAATGATAGAGCAGGCTCCAAGGAGATGTTCGTTTGCAAAAATAGCATAGTCCATTGTTTACGATTCAATAGTTTGTAATAAGTGAGCTATAGGTATGTATATGGTGGATTTGATGACCCCACAAAATGTTTTAAATTGCAAGGCGCAACTTTCACTGAAGTTACCGATTTGAAATCTAATCACACAGAGGCTGATTCAAGAATGTTCTGCCATATTGCAGAGATAATTATTCTAAGCCCTGACACCGATGTTTTTGTATTAGGCCTTTATTTCTGGCATAAACTTGAAAATATACTCGCCATCTTTGAATGCTCCCCCCACTCCCCCATGCAACTATTTCACTGTACGAACTATTGAATCTTAAACAATGGACTATTGTTAATTATTTAAAATAATAATTTAAAAAATATATTTATGAGTTTTCAATCTATAGTGGTTTAAAGTTAACTCAAAAATGGAGCATTTTCGTAAATTTTCTAAAAAATATTAGAGAAAGTGTAAGAAATGTTATAGTATGCTATATATTCGTGATCTACTCAATAAGCTCTTTCATTTGATACCCCACACGGCATGTTTTGGAATTTTTTATTTTTTTCTTTGTATGCCATATTTAATTATCGGGGTGGGGAGAGGGGGACCACAAAACTGGTTGGCAAAATCTGTCTATAGGATGTCTGGTATCTATACAATATATATCAGAAGTCAGATTTAGGTCCGCTATTTTTGCAAACGAACATCTCCTTGGAGCCTGCTCTATGAGTTAAACCACAAATTAAAATAAGATTTTTTTATTTTAATGGAATCTGTTTATCTGTATATTTTTTATTAGCTATCTGATCACTGATGTCTTGCGTAGGTTCGTTTTTATTGTTGTAGAGTGCTGGATTAATTGTTCTTTCATTTATTTATTTCATAGTTATTTACAATTCATACCTATTTGGTTTCATATGATGCTAGAACTAAAAGCTAAGTTAGGTTTTTTTGAATTCACTATGTTACATTTAATTTCTATAACAAGGTATACGGGTGTGTTTTTTTCATTTTACAAAATTAAAGAGAACTGTATGTGGTATTAAAATTATGTAAATATAATGTGTATATCATTTACCTATTATTACCTACATAGAATATAATAGTTTTAAGTTATTTGCATCATTTAGAAATTAAATTCCTATTGCATATGCATTCTGCACTTGAAAGTGTCGTATTTCGTTTTATTTTAATAAATATTAGTGATTAACTTTTTGTTATAAATATATGCCATATTTAATTAAATGCCACGTCTTTTCATAAAATATGTACCTATTTTTAAAGTACTTTTTGATGTAGGTAGGTATTACAGTAAAAAGTTAGTTTTTACTTTTTACAAACACAAAACAAAAATGTTTTATTGTTAATATTTTAGCGAGTACAAGGTTACATGAGGCCAATTAACGTTTTAATTAGATTTGTATCACTTTTTATATTTTAAAATATAAATTTCGGCCGTTTGCTTTAACAAATGTGAAAATATAAAAACTTATGGCTTAAAATGCTCAGGTATCATATTTTTAAGATATACGCCTCCGTGCATAAAAAAGCTTGACTATATAAAGGAACGCTAAAAATACTAAATTAATATAAGAATGGGCTTAAGCCACTTATTAAAATAATAGGATAGAATTAGCGCCCACGGCTCTTGCAAAAATATAATTTTCATCCTTGGAACGCTCACTAAATAAACTGCTAAATAAATAAACGATAAATAAGGTATTTCGTACGTATGAATGGGATATAACTCGGCGATAATATTAATATTGTGAAGGTATTCAAACGTAAGAGCGCTGAGCGGTCCACCGCTAAGGATGCCGCTCATTGATATCTGTGTTGATTCCCTGTACTTGATAGAGTGCAGGACTGCAAAGGAAAACCGCTTCCTAGTAAGGCGTTCCCATTGAAATTCAGTATTCAAACAGCATTGGCTTGTAGCTCGGAGAAAATATATAATACGGTGAAAGTATTTCTGGGCGTATGCAATTAACTTTATCCTTTGAATGCATCCGACATTCGCGAAAATCACTTTGATAGTAAATAGACAGTCGCGGTCGTTATCCTGTCTGCAAATCTTATATTTGTATTGCGTAATGATTAACTATAAGTTTAGTACTTCAATCGAATATGAAATTAGTTTTGAATTGACTTGGTAAAATTGAAATGGTCACATTGAGACGAACGAATATTATGTAGAACCTCAAATCGAAACAATATTTTTGTATTCAAATTTAAAACATCCTCGTTCTATGTTTAGCAATGCAACTTTAATTATTATAGTGTTCCTATTGTAAATTCTAGGCTTTGTTTGAAAAGCGGATACTATGCAGATTTTAATTTAGTTTTCATTGAAGTTCGCCCTTTAATGTTCGTACGTTATGACAATTCTTGTTATGACATTCTTGCAATATTATGATACTATAAATTTCTATGACGTAAGGCGTATTTTGTGAAATACCTGTGCATAAAGTTGTACTTACTTTAATTTACTGGCACTTAATGTTCTATCCAGTCGTGGGAAAGGGTGATACATACCTACATATTTGTAGTTTAACTTTTATACACGCAATTTAAAAAACGTGTTATTTAGCGAAACTGTGATAGTCGTTTAAATTCAATCGATGAGTAGGTATTGTTCAATTGACCGAGGTATGCTCGGGGCTCTAAACGGAAATAAACCTTTTATTTTTGGGCTGGATTATTTTTAGAAATAAATTCAAACAATTTTTTCAACAATCATAAATAGTACACAGACAATTTTACAACAATCAATTAGTATCTACACATTTTTGTTTAATTTTCCGCACAATATTTTTTGTCCTAGGTAAGGAAGTAAATGTATTTTATATTTGAACTTTGCTAAATACCGGACATACCTACTAGGTATTGGATTATTATATTGTTATGGCTAGGTACTAGCCATTGGCCCCAGTTCCCCCCGGAACTTCTTTCAAGAAAATCAAATTGACCTAATCTGCATACAGAGTGCAAAATTTTATTAAAGACGGTTCAGTAGTTTAGCAATCCGTATCGGACAAATAACGAGACACGTTCTTAATATCTGTATTCTAAATGTTGTTTGGATAATTGTATAATAAATTATATACCTACTTATATAGGATAAGATGAAAACCATGTTTTTTGTCAGCTTATATACAGGTATATATTTTCTACTGTACCTATAGCCTATGCTGACGGAAGCCTATTGCGCACGTTTATCAAATCTTTTTGGTGAAAGAGCCATAAAATACTTAATATAAGATAGGTAGTATAAGAAAGGATAGCTGATAAAAGATATAGGATTCTATTAACAAAATATTTATTTGTGAAATTATTTTTTAAACATCGGTAAGAAAAATTCATCATTTTAATTATGGACAGCTTGGATAAACTCAAAAATGTCGATCACATTGCGGTTACAAACCACAAACTGTTGGAATGTAACTCGTATTGTCCCTATCCAACGCTTCCCGGATATTTATGCATATTTTCTATTTATATTTATGGGATTTGCCCAACTACATATGCATATTTCCTTTATTTCCTCTTCGCTATTAAGAACTGTAGGTATATTATGATCCAAATTATTCTCCGTTTGTTAATTGGGTTTTTTCAATAAGGGCGTGTAATATAAATATGTGCATTGTTAATAAAGCGGTTAATGAATATTATAATGATTACATATTTTGTGTGATAAATATTTACCTCAAATTATATACGAGCACATTACGGTCGGTTACGGTTTGCGGTAATAGCGCGATTAGGATTACGCAACGCTGTCACACCAACCAAATATGTAAAGGCGGGTATGTTTGCAGCAACAGAGTGAGCGGTACCTAACTTCGGCCTACGACACGGGCGCCGAGTTGTCACCTGTCGCGCCGGCCGCGTCGCCGGGCTCGCCGCGCGACTGCACCT
>CAJQZN010016079.1:0-10437 GCA_907164685.1 Colias eurytheme | reverse complement strand
CTAATCGAGTCTTTTTTTTTCTCTTACGCTTGAGTATGCTCAGGAATCCCTTTCATTTTTCAGGGTCTGATTCGATGTGGTTTAATTGTTCTTATAAACAAAAATAATAATTAATAAATAATTATTAAAAAAAAATTATGAGGCGTGCACTTTTGCTTTTTCCAAACTATTTTAGTATTATTATTTTACAAAGTCAGTTAAACTTTAAGTAATACACATACAATCAGTACCTAATAAAAGTTTACTATTGGTAGAGTTTTTTCAGAAAACAAAGTGCGCACGCGCGGGCGGCCTCCCGCATCGTTCATTGGGCGCGGTTTTTTGAATTGTTTGATATCGGTATCGGTTGTTTTATTATCGGCGATACCGATATATCGGCTTGCCGATTATATCGGCCGATATATCGGTATCGGTATCGGTATCGTTACATCCCTAGTTTAATCATTATGTATATGGCACTATTATTAATTAGAAATTACTCCAATGGGTCGTATCAGAAGTGAAAACCATAAAATTATAGTGCGTAGTTTTTTTCAATGCAATTAACAACACTTGAACTCTGGCGCATCTGTCTTTATTTCGATCAATCAATTTTCATCCCTAAGTACTTATCTTAAGATTCAAAATTCAATAACGCTATTGTGTCATAAAACATATATTGTTACAAGGAAATATGGTCCTTGAAACGGAATTTATAAGGATGATTTTTGAACGATGTTACGATTATATTAAAGTTTTTAGGGTGATCTGCGTACACATAAATGCAGGGTGTATTGCACCCCAATAACGGTTATATTTTGATATTATTTTAATTTGCGTTCAGAATAATAACAGGTGGTTTAAATTAATAGCAATTGATATTGAAAGATACATGTTTATGTGGATCGATTCTTATTAAACTACCTTAAAACCAAATAACAAATGTTTCAGATTTAATAATATTAATAAAAAGAAGAAAAATCAATAGTAATTATCTTATATTTTTTAACTATATTAATTATTATTTTGTTTGAGTAAAATTTACAAATAATAAAGAAGACAGAGAAAAGGTAAAATTCATTAGAAGAATCTATATATTACTTATTGATTGATTTACTTGTAACTTTATTTTATTTATTTGATTGACTTACTTGCAAAAATATTCTCCTCGCGGCGTAGAAAGGCATGTGCCACCGTTCTTGCAAGGGGACGGAGAGCACGAGACGAAACCTGGAAATAAAGGATAGTATTAGTATTGTGAAGATATTTATTTATTGTAGAAAACTTAATTTAACGGGATTTATGGAAAAAAATGTGTGCGTGTACAAGTACTTGTGTACACACGTAAGAAGTGAAACTTCTTTATAACCTTATTTTTCAAAAAATAATTTACTATATGCCACTTTACAGAAATACGTCGAATCACGCGTGGTCTAAGAACTCACTATAAGAAAAATATGGCGCGTAACGGAAAAATGTCACGCGTAACGAAAAAATGTTACACTAAATTTTTTTCCATTCACTTCAAAAGGTCTTAATTTGAACTCCCTTGGACCGTTACTTTGCGATTGCAAAATGCAATTGAAAATACAAATACAGGTACTGTATTTATTAATGCGAAATAGCCCAGTTATTACACAGACAAAATATACCTAATTTCATGTTTCTTTTTTGCATTTTTTTCACAAAACTAAGAAAAATCTCTCTCTATAACCACTTTTCTGCCTAATTTGATGTTGATCAATGCTGAATATTATTAATTAGGAAAAACGCAATACGAAAATTCTCATTTTCCAAAGTCGGTTAAAGTAAACCAGGATATTTGGATAAGTAATAAATATTTACACTTGTCAAATTCCACTCACGCGCCGGTCGAGGTGTCAGAATATTTGCTTACGATAAGTTTAACGGCTATTTGAGATTAAGATAATTTTTTTTATACGAATAAATCAATTTTATTGCTATAAGCACATATAAGTTACGTTTATATAATATCGCAATTCTTTGAAATATTTTAATTTGTATTATTTATTTTTTGAATATTAACGACAAATAAATTCATTTTTTAAGTCAGCTTCAATTTTTTTGACAAATATCAACATTCATTTTTAATGAGCCCAAGTGTCAAGATTGTTTTCTTATGACTAGTTATGGAGCTATAATATCATCTCCAGTTTTATTGTAATAAGAATCCTCAATTAGAACTATTTATAATCATAAACACAATTAAATATATTGAAGCATCCTTATCAACGATTACTCTGTTTTTAGCACTGACCCCATTACATAGTCACACTGAACTTCCCATTTGTCTTTTTGTTTTTACTTATTTTTAAAACAAATTAATTACAAACAAAACTCATTTATTGGTCATCATATTTTTATTGCTTGTTATTTTTAATGTGAAATTTCTTTACAAGGTGGCGTCAGGGCAATTCCGTCACGTCATGACGTACATAATACTCCATAGAGTAAGGTGACGATTTTGGTATCTATGTATCTTGCCAAAGAAGTTTCACTTCTGACACGTGTGTTCAGCACACCTGCTCTTTTTTGTAGTCTCATTACTTATAAAATCTTCTCTTGTTATTAGCATTGTAATTAATTCAATCGGAACATTACCAAAGCACACCTAATGGATGCCGAAAAATGCAAATGCGTTTTTTCATACTTCAGAAGAATCGATTAATTCGCTACACTGGGTGGTCTCGATGCACCGATCTTATCGATTGTTAATTCTAGTGCCGATTAAACTTCCGAATCGTTTAAATCTTAAGACGAATCTCGAGACGGATCTTGAGATATCTCGGTTTAGATCTGATTGTGACGGTTTAGATGTGAAGAATGCGTAATGATTTGTCTTTGGAGTTTAGGAACTTGATATTATGAATGTTACTAATACCAAAGGTTCTTTCAATTTGTAAGTTGCGTTTTTATGTTAATGGATCTGGATAGAAGTTCGTAGATAGATGGAATTTTAAAAAATTATATGATAATATCCAACTTTTTCAAACAAAATAATTCATCAAGATATTATTACCTATGTTATAACTGTCTTCAACTTCATCCTTAGAGCAGTTGGTTTAATGCTCTAAGACATCATCAACCCATTCATTTTATTTTATCCTATTCGAGATTTCCCAATTCTATCCCCAAAGTTGGATACCTAGTACCTACGTGTGTCTTTCGATTTATTTTATATACCTACCTACCTAATGAATATTTTTACGGAGGGTTGCCATATTCAAACCTGGATATCATACAAGCAATTGCGAAACTCCATGAGCTTCAATACAAAACAAAAACCGGTTAGCGGACATCCGTACAAGGATAACTTTTTTACCGATCATGTTTACCGGTTTTAACGAAATCGTGAAATTAATGCATCGACCCTTTCATGAATAATTTATCTGTCCTAATATAGTCAAAGAGAATTCGTGAGTCAACGCTATTTGGCGGCAGATGGCGCTGTATCGCGAGTTTTTTTATTTCTGTACTTATAAGTGATATTGATAGGTGTTTTGGTTATTTAAGTGTGCTTGTGTGGTGATTGTTAATGTGTGGGTAAATGAATGATGTTTTAGGAATCAAGATTTGTTTTTAAATGTATAACCACTGTAAGGAAGTAAGAAAGCAGAAGAATTAAAATGCCTCCTCATGTTTAACTTTTATAATCCTTTCAAATTTTAGTATATTTAAGTATAAAAAAAGTAAAAACCATATCGATTAGATACTAAAAATATAATTTACTAAAATACACGGTCTATTTAAAAAATTTCAACTTGATTTATACGTGTTATCCCTAAATTCATAAAATCCTGACTGGACAAAACAGGACAAGTCGCAACATGAAGCGTACGATTTTAAATATTTTAATATTTTTAACACTGATAACGTAGCGTGGGAAAGAGTTACTGATAACCGAATATACATACATAAAAATATCTTCGCCCACTAACGCTTCCGCGAAGTATCCGTGAGAAATGAACTGTGATATATTATATTTTATATTACGTTGTAATAATACGCAATTTGCATTTGATAACAGATTAAAAATGTTGCTTCTGTAAACAATGGTGGTTCGGAGAAACGAAGATGTTATTAGAGAAGGTAGATAATTGTGGTAAATTAATACTTAATTAATATGCATTTGCTTGATTAATCATTATTCGACTGTCTTTTGTTTACACCAATGAAAGATAAAATCGGCATCTGTATCAAAAGTGACACTTTTAAAGTAAGAACTTTTCTATCATTTTGTTTTTTTGCATTTCTTTCTGTACCTGGATAATTGGGTAGTTTCAATTGATAATTCTCCTTTCATTTCGTTTAATGTTATCTAAATGTACATATTAAAGGTAGTGTGTTCAAATAAAACTACAACAAACATCGTTACAGCTATTGCGTAAAGCCCGAAAAACAATACATATATTATTCGTAACTAGCTTTCCGCCCGCAGCTTCGCCCGCTTTGTCTAAAACATAATAAATTATATATGTACTAAAACCTTCCTCTTGAATCACTCTATCTGTTTAAAAAAAAACCGCTTCAAAATCCGTTGCGTAGTTTTAAAGATTTAAGCTTAAGCATACATAGGGACAGAGAAAGCGACTTTGTTTTATACTATGTAGTGATACTGAAAGGACTTCAATATAAAATACTGGAAGCTTAAATAATAATCTGAAGCAGTACTCAGTTGTACGTGGGATTTTATTGGCTACTGACATTCGCGTGTGCGGGCGCATGTATATTTGTAAACATTTTGCAGCTTTTCTAGAAAGCTCTATCATTCGAGTATCATATCACCTTTAATTTATTGCTAATGCTTACAGTTTTTATACAGTTAGTAGTTTAATTCTTACTGATGACCATAATTATTATATTTGTCCTTTTGATATAAAACGTTACTAAAATTTAACATATGTATGTCGTAGGTATTTAAAATTATGGAGTATTGACAGTTAGAAATTATGTATGGCTAAAATTGGCTAGTCCTCAGTATTTAATACGTAGCCCGGTTGCCTGAAAGAGAACACTGCTAAGCGATAAGGCCGCCTAATAAACTGTACTATGTTTTGGTATAAAATTGAGACATAATTTCTTATTTGTATGGTTATATTAAAGAGTTAATAAATAACACACCAAAAATGCGACACTTCAAGTCTAAATATTACCAAATAAAAATGCGTCATATCGCGTGATCACCATAAACTTTAGAAGATTTTAATTGTCGTACATTACCAATTTCACGGTAAAACATTGTCAGATTGGGGAATTTTAATCGCATATACCTACGAGAGAAATCTTTGGCATTGTAATTGGCCCCTTTGTCATAGTTTAAACTTGCCCAAACATTTGTATGTAATTGATAATTCGCTTGTGAAAGTATGACTTGGCTATACCTATATGCAATGATGCATAGATCATATAATTATTAAGTTTAAATTAATTAGTTAGGTACCTACTTCTACTTATGTAAATGTTATACCAAAAGGAAAATCAGTTATTTTGTGAAAGAACGTATTGAAGAGTTATTAAATGCTGGCATTTACTGAACCTTGTTTGTGACAGCACTGATATTCAGTAGCCCACTGAGATTAGTGAAACTCTTGTTTTTCCTTAATGTTAGGAGTGCATTCATATTTCAATTTAAATCGTTTTGTTACACTTTTTAAAACTATTCATATAATAGCAACAACATTCATGCTATAAAGTCTCGGTAATTCACATTAATCTTTTATTAACATAGCAATCGATGGCAGATTGTTTTTCCTAATTAGAGCAAGATATCAAAACACGCGGCTTCAATTACCAGTCTTTAGAACAAATAAATTTGCATAAACTAATTCTAAGATATTATTTTAATCAATTTTCTGTATAGCATTTCTATTGTGTTTATGATTGTTGTAACTTGTAACCAACAACGAATGCGAAGTTAATTTGGCATAAAAACGGACAATTATTATTTACACCACGCGTTGATTCACTTATAAGAAAACGAATCAAAATTAAACCATATAAAACTATATTCCACATGTAATAAAAAACCGCCAATGACTTCACAATCACATTGACAATGAAACAATAATTTTATAACATCTGTGTATGTATGTATGTGTGAAGGGTGCCCACCCTTCCGTCACGCGTGTGCGCATAGAGACTATGGAATGGACTATGGATGGAATATTCTAGATGTAATGTACTGGTTTATTTGAGGACGATTCACATTTACTTTATAGCTACGAATTAAAAATTTCCTTCAAATTTTAAGCTTGACCTCCTAACTACTGATGTATTATATACGTGAATAGTTTTTTTAGTGTGTATGTTTGTTGATTTTTTTATGATAAAACGGAAGTTGTTAATTTTGTTAAAGTATATAGAAAATAGTCTAGACCAGCTTTCACTATACCAAATCACCATTCCCAATAGTCTATACTCTACTCTAATAATGAATCGCCAAATGTTGCTTAGCGCAAAGTCCAAAAAATAGAATAAATAGCCGAATTGCAGGTCAATCCGTTATTGTCCAATTCGGCTATTTATTCTATTTTTTTAAGGCACAAGGAAGGTGCCCATGAAGAGAAAACACGAAAACGGGACAACAGAGCAGAAAGCCCGTTGGGGCAGCTAGTTAAAAATACAAGGTAGGTACTAGAAACATACATATCACATATGTATCAGCTATCAAGTACTTTAAACTTAAATAACATATAAATGGTCCCAAAACAACAAGTACACTCCCCAGTCACCCACTGGCACACAATGATCTGATTGCGGATGTAGTGTATTGACTATTGTGGCATCCGGCGCGCCTTGTTTGGTACTAGACGTTTGGTGATGTTTCGTTTAGGTGGACTATAAATTGGAACATTTAGTCCATTTTCAAGTTCTATATTTGTTACTTGAACTGTTTTTTGGTAGATTTTGGGTTTACAATTATTTGAATAGATTCAAAACTAAATTGATCTCTCGATATTTATCTTTTTTGTACCTCCAATGTTTCGGAAGTTGCATTATCACAAGCTATTAGTTAGTTTTATTAATCTCATTACATAATGTTGCCAAATTATATTAAGAAACATCCGTCTGAAGATGTGTTTAATATTTATATATTGTTACATAACAGGAAGTAGAAATAAAACCGCTTCTCGTGTGAAGATTATAATGTAACACATTTTATTTTAATTCAGATTTACACTCAGTATGTAGGGCACGAAATTTGGTAGACTATGGAAAGTGTTATCTTATATATAAAATTCTCGTTGTTAGTCTGCATACTCCTCCGAAACGGGTGGACCGATTCTCATGAAATTTTCTGTGCATATCGGGTAAGTCTGAGAATCGGCCAACATCTATTTTTCATATGTACCACGGGCGAAGCCGGGGCGGACCGCTAGTTTTAATATACATATGTAATCAAGAAACGACATCGTGTACGCATATTCTCGGTGTAAATTAGCATAATTTGTATCTTCATTCCATAACTATTTTTATCAAGTAAAACAATATACATGTTTTCCTTGTATATTCACACATCTGTTGAATTAAAGAAAAGACGTAAACAAATTAAGTGCTTTATCGTGTTCCAAATTTTATGAGAAATTGAATGCGAATAAAACTGTATGAATCAGGAAATGATATTTAATTCACGATTTTTAGTTTATTAATTTACAATTAAAAATTGTGAAATCGATACTCAAGACTTTATCCTATTATGTAGCAAAAATTATCCCATAACGATGATATAATATAAATTATATACATACATCCATACTAATATTATAAATGCGAAAGTAACTCTGTCTGTCTGTCTGTTACTCAATCACGCCTGAACTACTGAACCAATTTGCATGAAATTTGGTATAGTTATATTTTGATACCCGAGAAAGGACATAGGATAGGTTTTATCCCGGAAATCCTACGGGAACGGGTTTTTCTCTGAAAACGCGGGCGAAGCCGCGGGCGGAAAGCTAGTATAATATAAATAAAATAGCTATTTTCTCTCAGCCACACAAAAGGCCGTGTCCGTTATGCATATTCTTAGTAGGTACCGCTAGGCGGTGGTCAGGTCCTATATAAATGCAATTTCATAAGGATTTATTGTTTCCAACAAATTGAGACGATTTCCAGAACATTACTGCGATTGAGAACGTGAGTATATTACTATACACTTATACAGCTTTGAAAATATATCTCTACTATCTATTACTAATAATTTAATACAAAGCTGAAGTTTTTTGCCTGTTTGAACGCGCTAATATCAGGAAGTAATACACCGATTTCAATAATTCTTACATCGCCTAATCCGAACTAATAGTACATACACCAATGCCACAACCACAGTATCCGATTTGGATGAAATTTGGTATTTTATCCCGGAAATCCTACGGGAACTGGAACTATGCTGGTTTTTCTCTACGCGCGTAAAGCCGTGGCGGACCACATTGAAAAAATCGAACCTCACTTTTATGAAATTCCACATACTGATGCTAAACTAAGGATTGCTGCGTTAATTATTTGCAAAGCGTTTAATTAATTAATGAAAGAGCTTTTTTATAATTTATGGGAAAGAAACAGATTCGCAAGAGCTTGTGCATTCAGTCTAATAGGTTTCTAATTTGGGATATAAACAATACAATACTTTCTTCATCTTCTGATGATTCATACAACATCCTACCTAATTATATAGCACACTAGCGGTCCGCCCCGGCTTCGCCCGTGGTACATATTTACGTTTTCTCTACATAAAAACCATCCTCGTACTTCAAGGAATATAATAAAAAAAGAATTATCGAAATCGGTTCAGCCGTTCTCGAGTTATGCGCTTACCAACACATTTTGCGATTCATTTTTATATATAAGAGAAGATAGATAATAAAGGCTTACAATTGATTGATTGACCGATTCATTAACAATGGAGTATGAACGGAATGTCGCAGAGGTTTTGGTACATAAGATCTAATGTGACTGTGAATGTAACAATGTAAATCTCTTGTCAGCTGATTGTTTCAGCTCTTTGATAAAAGATGTTACAAGATTTATTTATATGACAGCTTTTAGAATCACTTGAATTGTGTGCTAAAGAAAATGGAGAGAAAAGGTTTTCTAGTTTTAATGTAATAATTTTGGAATAATTTTATTAATTACCAGACTCGTTCTATGCTTGATGATGTATTTCTTAATAGAATCCATACTGGATTGAAGTCTGGCCCTACAGTTTTACATTTGAATTAACCACCATACCAAGGAAAACACCTTAAGGTTCTCACATACAAAGTTCTACATTAGGAATCCTCTCTGAAATGCTCCTTCGATCATAATGTAGAATCTATTCAACCAATTCCTCATTGTGTTTTGAACAAAGCCTTATAAATTTAGTTTAAGCCTATTTATATGCCCTCAATACAAGAACTACGCTTAAGGAAGTACCAGCTATACTTTATAAGGTATGAGCTATTGATACTATTGTTTCTGATATATGGAGAGACAGACACAAAAAAGGGTTTTATTATGGATTCTAGACTGGACTATGAGAGGGTACATTGATATGAAATTATAGCTTTTTATTCTTTTATTGTGAACAATTCAAATTGAAATGTGTTGTGTTCATCATAATGTACAGACAGCAACGTAACTATATACATTTTAACAATACAAAACTACTATATTCTATAACTCTTAGAACTTGAAGAAATTTTAAATAAATATATAGCTTAAAAAATAGCACGCTCTAATAATATGAAATTAATGTACATACATATACCTATCCTTGTACAATTTTGTACCTATAAGTGTACAAAATTGGAGCCAAATCTGTTCCTTCAAAACTAAAGGAGTCGGTTACGTACAAACATACCTACCGCTGAAGCGAATATATTACGATAAAACTATTAATTAATGAAGATCTCATTGCTGACGGTACATCATTTTCACAATAAATCTATTCTCACAACTAGAAGTTACACATAAGGAGCACATAATTCAGTTTTAATAGCTCAAGTTAACCCTTATAAGGTCGGTGTGAGTTTCACTCAACAAAAACACCAGTCTGTTCGCTTTATATAACTAAACTTACGTGGTTGTATATTTCCGACTTTGTATTGGAAAATAACTATTATTCACTCTTGCTTTTCTATCTTTTATTATTTACCGAGCCATGCCCCGCGGTTTTACATTTCTCCGCTCCTATTGGTATTAGCGTGATGAATAATTTTTCAAATTGGACCAGTGGTTCCTAAGATTAGCGTGTTCAAGCAAACAAACTCTTAAGCTTTATAATATACGGATAAGTAGATAAAGCAACGTAATTTTTAAGAAACCAATAAATATTTTAATGGTAACAACCGAACGAAGTAGATGTGATCTGGGGGCACGGTAGTGCCCCCGCTAAGACGAGCCAAGCGACTACGCGCACGGGCACTACCTACCTTTTCTCGAAGCGCTTCGACGTTTTTT
>CAJQZN010016077.1:0-16652 GCA_907164685.1 Colias eurytheme | reverse complement strand
TGGAAACACCGAAGATGGTAAGCTATTCCACAGTTTTGTTGTTCTGGGCAAGAAATGCCGTGAGAAGCGCACAGTTGTTGAGAGCCACTCATCCAGATGGTGCGGATGGTACTTGAGCTTATGCCGTGCAGTGCGATTGTGGAATTTGGCAGCCGGTATTAAGCCAAAAAGTTCCTCGGAACACTCCCCATTGTACAGGCGGTAGAATACGCACAGAGACGCAACATCTCGCCGCAGTGCCAATGGATCGAGCCGATCGGTTAGCTCGGGTTTGTCGACGATTCGAGTGGCTCGACGTTGCAGGCGGCGTTGCTTGCATTCTGTAGTTCAAAGAAAATGGAGACTGGGTAGAACAAAGTCTAATTCAATGAATTTTATTGATGTATTTTGTTAAGCACCTACTCAACATTTCTATACCAAACGCTATTTTGTCATGAATGATGAAACATTTTGTGAACATTTGGCAGCATTATGTCAAAGAAACTATTTGTTATTTCTTTTTATGTTACAATGTTCTTTAAGGTGTAAAGGTAGGGATACTATTACCATAATAATTAGCAAGTCTACGTGAAATACACGATGTTATACATTTCACACGTATAAGTATTTGTTAAAGGAATTTCCATTCAATATAAACAATTCACGAACGATGGTATTTTAATAATTACTCTCATATTAATTGTTACACGTGAAGTGTACTATACCAAATAACATCAAGAATACAAAAAAAATGCAAATGCTTCAACTACAAAATTGTTACCTATAGGTAGTACTTTTTCCTAAATGTAACTTGAGACGTTTTAGTTTAAAAGTATACCTAGTCATGCGCTCTTAGATTGAAACGTCTGGAATGGTAGTTGTTTACGGTATCTTAAATTGACGAATAAACGTATATGTTGAAGTAACGTTATATCTTTGTTAAAACCACCCCACACACCTCTTTCTTGACGCAGTTTACTGACAATATTATAATGTCCGATTCCCGTACTTACCTCCAACACATAATGAGTTGATAGTTGAATACTCGTGGATTTTTTATTGCCCACTCGGAAAGTGTTTCGAAGAATACAATTCTCGGTGGCTCTTTTTATAGCCATTTTATGGTTCTCGAAATAGTTTTTGGACGTGATTGCGGAAACAATTTCGGTAATACCTTTATATGAGGTTTTGGTGGCTTTTTAATATGATACTACGTGTCTTTAATGTACTACATAAAATTGGACACCATGTTTATATAAACAATAGCTTCACTACATAGTATAAAACAAAGTCGCTTTTTCTGTCCCTATTTCCCTATGTATGCCTAAATCTTTAAAACTACACGACGGATTTTGATGTATTTTTTTTAATAGATAGAGTGATTCAAGAGGAAGGTTTTATTAGGTTTATAAATTATTAGGTTTTAAACAAAGTGGGCGAAGCTGCGGGTGGAACTGTGCGCTAGTTTTTTTATAAAAAAAAGTTCTACAAAAATGTACACAACAATAACAACGCTAACGGTGGAATAACTTCAACGAAAGTTAAACCTGAGTTTAAGAATTGAAAGAGTTTTAAAATATTTAATCTCGAGTTATTTTGACACCTACTAGCTAACTATAGCAAAGAGTCAATTGTAATAAGATAAAGAATAACATTTACATAAAACCTACAAATCGAAATACAGAACATTCATTTATTTATAAAACAGATTACACCGTGAACGTACATCTACATTAGGGCATGCACCCGGGTTTACCCGGTTCCGAAAAACCCGGGTAAACCCGGGTTTTTTGATGATCTTGAGAACCGGGTCTGAATTGTATGAAACCCGGTTCTCCCGGTTCCGACCAAAATATTAAAATATAAAGTATTATTTATATTTTGCTGCATTATTTTAACAAATTTATTCTATCTGGCAACGTCAGACTCACGTGCATCGCGAATTTTCGTGCCACGCCTCAAGCGTGGCTCTGATTGGTTGTCTAACCTTAGATGCTATAAGTTTCCTACGAGTGTATTACCAAAAAAATGTGTGTGTGTACTAGTGTACACACGTAAGAAGTGAAACTTCTTTATGACCTTATTTTTCAAAAAAATAATTTACTATATGGAACTTTACAGAAATACGTCGAATCACGCGAGCGGTAGGGATAAGAAAAAGATGGCGCGTAACAGAAAAATGTCACGCGTAACGAAAAATGTTACACTAAATTTTTTTCCAACCCCGATAAAGAAATTTCACTTCAAAAAAAAAATAGGCTTCGAAATGACAAAAATTAGGCTACTGAAATATTTTGATTAGATTTGTCGTGAATTTGAAAAACCGTTGATTTTACTGTTTCATATAATGAACCAGTCATGTTTTTGTTTTTGGTATCAAGCTGAAATTTATATCGAATACTCAAGTCTTCGGTCCCTTGATGCTGTGAAAAAGTCAAACTCACAAGCCAAAGCATCAAAAGATACAGCCGTAAATGCTGAAAATTTTCGCAAATTTCGTCATTCGCATGGGACTCAAAACAGGATACTCTCATACTCTCACACAGAGCCTTTAAATTTGGTAAAAGTAACGTATATATAACACAGATAAAGGAAAAATTGCTAGAAACATAAATTTTAAAGTTACAACATTATAAAAAATAAGTTTGTTCGGAGCCCTCGGAGCGCGAGTCCGACTCGCACTTGGCCGGTTATTTTTTTTCTTTACAGTTTGCAGTTAATGAATAAGGTTTAAGTTTATATGTGATATTATGATAACAAGGTACTTTTATAAGACTGATAAATAAAGAGAAGTATTGAAATTTTGTTTCTTTATTAATTAAATAAAATAAGACACAAGCCGCGTAAAATAAAAGGCCCATCAGGTACTTTTACAGTTTCTTTTGTTTAATTTCGTATTTTTTTCCGAGGTATTATAAAAGAACCGGGTAACCCGGTTCTACCCGGTTCTGAGCTCGATTTGGAACCGGGTTTCAGAAACTTGGAACCGGACTCGGTTCTGCATGCCCTAATCTACATATACCACGCTATGTTACATAACAATGTAGCCTTACAAATCCTTAGACCTGCCACGCCGTTGCAAGTCTTCACTAACTACAATACATACGTACTCACTTCCAACTCCTATTCTAGTGCATAGATCTAAGAAGCGTAGAGAGCGTTTTCAATTTTCATCAAAGGCTCGTATATACTACAATAGGGAGGGAGGTGAAGGGTGCATATCAACACTACATCCATCATGTGTCGGCACATCGCGTGTGATTGCTTATAGGGCTGTCACTTGCACATTTTAATCACGTGTTTTAGGGTTGGCAACTTGAAATATTATTTACAAATGAAACTTGTTTGTCAAAACGAAACACGTTGCCATGTTCACAAGTAAGTATTTTACTATATTGTAAGTACGTAATATATTATAATAAAAACCAAATTTGATACAATGCCAGCCCTAAGTTCCTAGCTTTCAGGCAATATTTAGCGTCTCGAGTCTAGACAGTAGACGCAAGATAAGAGCCCGAACAGCAGTTTTATTGGCGGAAACGGAGCGACGGAAATTAACATCACAGTAAGATGTCTGCCTTCGAGACGGTCGAAATTACTGCATTATTTATTATTTTATTATTTATCATTATATTTATTGGTACTTACTTGTATTGAATTGTATATTCATTTTGCCTTCATATAGGAATATACTAAATAAACTCTCTAGTTGTAATTCTCAAAAGAATATTTCTTATCAGATCATTTATTATTTAACAAGCTCACTTGGACATTTTTGAAATGCCTTTAAAAAAATAACAGCCGGAAAAGTTCCGTACCAACAACCAAACAAACAAAAAAAGGTATTTCATTCCCTTATGAATTCATTGCTTATTTGTAGATCAGTATAAAATTCCATAGTTACAACAGCTACAAACCCAAAACTCAACAAAAAAGCCAATCGTTATATTTTACATGCGCTTATTATATAAATCAACACCGCGTAGGCGACAACCTCACGGTACGTGGCTAAATTGAGAAGATTTATTCAATCATTAAAGATCGCAAACAATATACGAGACACTGTAGTGTGTATAAAATATAAATACAAAAAAAGGAACTTAATTAATGCCTTCCTTGTTACATCGCCTCGACAACAATGTAGTTGAGTCGCTTTGCTAAAAACGTAGCTACGGGCCAAATTAATGGTCTATTATTTACATTTTATACATCCATTTATAACACAATTTTAAACATTTATTCTTGTTTTAAATGTACACAACTGACGTACACTCTAGGTAGCGAGCGGATCAGGCGTTATCCATATAAAATATTCAATTTTGTTTTACGACAAAAGTCCCATTTTTGTCTTCATCTTTATATCAATACTAGCTTACCGCTCGCGGCTTGGCCCGCTTTTTCTAAAACCTAAGAAATTATATACTAAAACCTTCCTCTTGAATCACTCTATCTATTAAAAAAAACCGCATCAAAATTGCGTAGTTTTAAAGATTTAAGCATACAAAGGGACATAGGGACATAGGGACAGAGAAAGCGACTTTGTTTTATACTATGTAGTGATGATGCTTTTGAATCCTTTTCCTATTCAGACTTGACAATGAAAATGGTATTTCACACCGTAATGCATCACATGAGATGAATTCTAGATGTTACTCTGTAATAATACTTAAGATTATGACGATCTTATCATATAAGCTATCTCTGCCAGATAAACTAACAATATGGGTATTTACGTTTGTACATGATGGCAAAGTTTATGTTTTAATCGGTGTTTTAAGGAATAATTATTTTGAGTGCCTATGCAAGTGTATTCATAGATACGAATAAGTAGAATTAAATAGTGTAGTAGAAACTGATTGACTTTCCTAAAAAAATGGGACCGAAAACAACGTAAGGTTCTACCGTCACACACTTGTCCCTTACGAAATACATAGTGATAAGTACGAAAAATGCTATTAAACGAATGCAAAAGTTACATAAGGCTATCCAAATATCCAACTAGCTCAGTATTAAATTAAAGGCATTAAACAAAATCCATCATCAATCATTAAAATCGTATAATATCAATAAACACATAATAGAGACCGTGGCGCCGCGGCTGCGTAACCAGCCGGCATCAAACATACTTTAACTCGCTAGAGATGCATTTTTATCGCAGTCAGATACGCGACAATGCCGACATAATGACTTGATACAGTTAGGAATCTTTTTCCACGAGTATTGAAAAAAAATACTGACCTTTTTCAAGAAAATGAATATAACAATGGTAAATTTTGGCTACCAGGAAGTTTTTGACTAAGTATCTAAAATCAAGCTTAGCTCTCTCTTATCAACAACGCTGAAATAAATCAACAAGGAATATCGTAAAACTTAAGGATTATACAAAAGTACCTACCTTCCGAGTCCTGTAAACAAATTATGCCCAGACCTTTAAAACATCAAAGCAACATCAAAAAAACATGGCAGGCAATAAAAAAAGTCACTAATACTGAAAGAGATGAAAATAAAAATGTGGGCCTAATTAAAGTAAAGGATAATCCAACTAGCTCTATCAACTTTATAAACGATTACTTTGTTAGCGTGGGAAAGACTCTAGCTGAGAAGATTAAAGCCCCAGCTATGTCAACTAAAATAAACCATACTCTTTCACAAACTAATTCCATTGTCATGTTAGAAACAGACCCAGACGAAATACTTGGCATAATTAAAAATTTAAAGAGTGATTGTGCAGCGGGATATGATGGTATCACAGCAGAAATCATTAAGAGCTCGGCTACTGTGCTTGTGCCCGTCATAACTCACATTTGCAACCGAAGTCTCACCACAGGGATTTTCCCTGATGCTTTTAAAACCTCTATAATTGTTCCTATTCATAAGGGTGGGTGCAGCGATAGTGTCGAAAACTACAGACCCATATCTATTCTCCCGGTGTTATCCAAAGTGCTTGAAAAAGTAATAAACAAACGACTAATGAGTTTTCTCGAAAAATACCAAATTATATCTTCATCGCAATATGGTTTTAGGGAGGGCCGATCAACTGAAAATGCGGTATCCAATATCTCAGAATACATTGTTGATAATTTGGACAAACGAAAAAAAGTAGTTGGAGTTTTTCTTGATTTAGCAAAGGCATTCGATACGGTTTCCATACCCGCCCTTGTGGATAAACTAGAGAAAGTAGGTATCAGGGAGAATGCACTGTCTCTACTAAAAGATTATCTGACAAACAGGAAACAAAAAACTAAAATTGGTGACTATATCAGTGAAAAACGGGAAGTTAGCTATGGTGTACCTCAAGGCAGTGTACTCGGCCCGAGTCTCTTTTTGGTCTACGTAAATGACCTCTTTAGTATCTCCTTGAAGCAAGGTAAAATTTTCTCCTATGCTGACGATACAGCTCTAATATTCACTGGGAACAGTTGGCAGGAGGCTCAGTCAAATGCTGAGGAAGGATTAAAACAAGTAATTACTTGGCTTCAGAATAATAAGCTTTCCCTGAACATAGCAAAGACCAAGTATATACTTTTCTCCCAAACGCATAATCGTTCTGAGCAAATTTCATTAAAGGCACATCTAAGCTGCCAAATTTCTTCCTGTGCTTGTCCTGAACTGGAACGCGTCACCTCCATCAAGTACTTAGGAATTATCCTAGACAGCAGGTTCTGCTGGAAACCTCACATTGAGTATCTAAGTAAGAGAATTCGAAAGCTCATTTATGTTTTTAAAAATCTCCGAGAAGTGGCAGATCGTGACCTAATAATTAAAGTCTACAATGCACTATGTAAGCCACTACTAACCTATTGCTGCAGTTCTTGGGGAGGTGCTCCAAGTACCAATATGTTAATTCTGGAACGGGCTCAAAGAGCGGTTTTGAAAGTCGCCATTTCCAGGCCTTTTTATTTTGGTACATCAGAGTTATTCGCTGAATGTGGGGTACTAACTGTAAGACAACTTTTTATTCAAAAAATTCTCTTAAATCAGCACCAATTAATCAGTTCTAACCCTATAGGTAAAAGAAGGAAAGATAAAGTCTTCTCTAAGCCCAAAACAAGCACTAAACTTGCTCAACGCCAGCAAGCATTTCTTGGACCTCTCATATACAATAGAATGGCCAAAGATATTGTAGCTCTGCCTTCGATGTCCATAAGAGATGCCAACAGTGCTATTAGAAACTGGTTGATTGAGTGTGATTATGAAACTATTGAGAAAATGCTTAAAGTTATAGTCTGATCCATGTTATTTTCTCTGTCTTGCCACAAATCGTACACACACACGCACACACACACACACACACGCACGCACACACACACACACACATGCACGCACACACACACTCACACATTCACACATAGTTACACACTTATAAATAAAGGCGTTAATATAGGCGCAGATTTCATTTAGTTTATAAATTAATAAATAAAAATGTAAATTTAATCTTAATATGTATAAATAATGTCTTATCTTTATGTATAAATAATTTTGATTGATAATATCAGATAATTTTTAATACCTGATATATAATGAGTACCACTTACCTTATTGTGTTATCAGGAAGGGTTGCAGGCCTACGATACAAGCTGTCTTAGTGTAGGTCTGCAGGTCATATTATCTTTTTAATCATCAGGTCCTATTATGATATCCTTGTATTTTTATGTTTAATTAATTAAGATAATTATTTCTATGTATTTAATTTTGTATTTATGGTGAATAAATGATTATGATTAAATGATTATGATTACCTTACTTCTCCGTTCACCTACACACCGCCCTACATAGCGGGCGCTTGAGACACCGCTGTCAAATATAGTTTAAACTTTATTAACCATTGCCTAACACGTATAATGCACAAACCATTAGCAAAACGACAATCTTGTTAGCCATAAAATAACATCTTTAAATGAAAGATAAACATGAAACGTCGTATGAATTCGAGACAGCGTGTGTTGTACCGTTTCAACTGTAAATATTATATTTCTCCTGCCAAACGAAATAATATTCATATTTGTTTAAAATTCCATTCTCATTGTTGGCAGCAGATTCAGGTTTAAGTATATTAACCTCTTAAACTGTAACCTTCATTATTTACATAAGTTAATACAGAAAGAAGATCCATTACGCAATTGTAAAGATATAAACAATATGCTATTGTATTTCCCGCAATGTTGCCTTGATACATCCCTAAGCCCTTATAGCCCTTTTAGGGTCCCTAGTTCCACTGCAGGATAGCAAAGCAACTGCAACTTCAAACGTGCTTTACGATGTCAATTCACTAGCCATGTTTTCACCGCCTATCTATATGTTAATGCGCTTTGGGTTAAGTCGTTCTCTCATACATATCTGAGATTGTTTCCCGGACGTACTACTATGATAATTGTATCGTTGTTTCCGTATAAAAATGCAGATTTGTCGCATGTTTCATCGCGACACGTGCACTAGAACGCACGGCCAAATCACCAGGACAATAAGGCCAAATTTCGGCATCCCACTACCCTAATACGAGCAAACGAATAGCGCACTTAATCAGTACAAGCAAAAGATCAAGATGCCAAGTCCTTGACACGTTGACCCTGTTGGGAGCTTTTCCGACGCTGTTCCTACACCCACGGTCGCTGATTTATCTCCGCCGCGTGAGCAGCGAGCACCGTATTGACTGCGACTTAATGACAATTATACACTGCCGTGATTTACCGGCTTCGCCGACGGACTCTCTCGTTTTCACTTGTGTACCCGTTTATTGGGTCAGAGCTATTGTTCATATAGTTTATTTGGTACATGCTGAACAAGAACAGATCGAGTATAAGAAGAGGATACATTTGGTAAGAACACAACATTCGTTTGCGCGATTCAGGGTAGTGACTTTTTGAAATTAGGCCTTTCTGTCCTTATAGAAGTGGGAGTATGTGAGAAGATAAACTTTATCTTCCTAAATCCTAAAGAAATACGAGCATGCATAGAATACATAAATCGTGTGCAATTAGTCATATAAAATTCTGTCGACATATTTATTGCAATAATAAATAGTGCTTCATTAAATTAGCGTGCAAGTAATTAAGCAATTTGAAATAAATCATTCTAAACCGCCTAGTATTTGAGTTGACCCGTGTCCGGTCTAGTTGTATTAACATCGCTAGAAGTCAGAACATTTCAACATTACAATTTTTCACACACTGACCTCACACATGCGACGTTCATAAACCAATGAATTTAATAACCATTAAGATTCACAAGTCACAACACCGGTTCGCATAAATCCGTTGGAACAATGTGTTTACTGTTTGCCGCCAAAATCCCCTTGTTTACAGAGTGCGTCTCCTGCTTTGACAGCCGCGGAGATTCACGACCGCACTCAAGGTCCGCCCCGCGCCCGCCGATCATTGTTCCCAAAATCAACATATTATTCAAAATAACGGATCGTTTAGGATTTCAAACACGCCTAACGGTTTCCGTTGGCTTAAAAACTTCCCGATTGATGTACCTACTTACAACAATATTATTATGGCATATATCTGCACCCACGCGCTTGATACCGGTAATTAATAGGACCATTAGAGCTGTATCGTTACATATTTTACGTTTGTTTTGGCCGCGCCGATAGATCGGTTATTATTTATGCAAATCGATTGAAATTTTATTTATCGCTTCGCCCACGGAGCGTGTCGCCGCGTGTTGTAGCTCCTTATTCGATTTATTGCGCATGAGTAACAAAGGACAGTTTTGGTCGTGTTACCATAATAAGTGTTATGTAAGGTTTTTCGTTTTTATAATGTTATTTAATAAAACAATAGCATACAAGGAGTTATCCGCTGTTTTTGCAGATTCAAGTTCAGTGGTCCTTGGTCAGAATTTCGGTATTTTTATAATCTGCCAAACTGAACGTTAGTTAATTTAGTGCATTAAATCATTATTGAAATATCAATCAACTTTTATTTTTATAAAATAAAATAAACACGCGAATAGTTCTACACTGCACACTAAGTAAAGTTATAGATTCATACTGCATACATATTTACACAAAAAACATGGGGAGTCGCGCGCATCACGCCTGTCGCCTATCCAAACATTTTGTCGAACCGAGAGATTTACAGTATAAACAAAGGGGAGTCTACACAATAAATACAGTGTATTTAATGTGCACACAATGATGTCCCATCGGCAAATTACCGGGCACACGCTTCTGTCCCTAATTCCACAGATTACTGAATAGTTAGCGCACAGAGTAATGAAAGTTAGAGGCTCAATACTTTTGTCTCTATGTTTGTATTTCGCGGGCTGATGGAGATGGTCCTCGGGGACGTTGAAGCGTGCTCGACACGTGTCACCAACATTTGAGTGACAAAACTTTAGGGGACACAATTACCATTCAGTAGGAGCCGCCCCATCAGTGTCTTTTTTGAAACACTTCAGCATATTTTATCCGAGAAAAATAAATAAACACGTGTATGAATATAGTTTAAAATATTTATTGCATAATGTGAGAATTCTACATTCTTTGTGTGTATAAATAATTGTAATATTACGTCTCATGATCTATAACAAAGTATTTCTAATAACATCTTCTAGTATAAATTATATAGAAATAGGCAGAAATAATTTCAAACTAAATAATTACCAATAAACGACTCTATTGGCAATAAATAAATTGCTTGCAGTAAAAGTAATAATTATACCAATAAACATTTTTGTTTCTTGTGTTCGTAATAGTGGCATTCATTATATACAAAATATGATGGACGACGCGTCGTCCATCATATTTTGTATCGTCGAAACGTCGAGACGGTTTCTCGATGTCTAGTAAAGCCTGTTGTAGAAGCATAAACGTTGTGATAGACATTTATTGAAATTCTTAGATTTTCATCAAAGCCAATATTCCTTTACCCAGTATATCAGACATGATAGCATAGCTATACCTACTACCTACGTAGTAGTATAGCATCCGACGACCATAAAATATGTAATTACATACTTACTTGCTTCGGCTATTAAAATATCTGGATGCTGACAAACAGACATTGTTCTATTTATGTTTTTTTTTTTAACGGAAATATCTATTAGTGCATAACATCTGTTTGGTTAATTACTCTAAGTGTGTAGTCACAAATACATTCATTGCTATGAATTAAAAGTGGTCCATATTTTGAGACATATAAAACCGGTTTTAAAATATGCAATAAAAAGATCTTAACTGCGATACAACAAAGGATTAGGTGTTTAAATAACAGATTGAAGACATTTTTTTCTAACATAGGTTTTTGACACTGTTATCTCAAATAAAAATAATCTCAACATACTTCAAGTTCTGGTTTTCAGCGAGCAAGTATAAAATGGCATCCATCCCGATATTAGAAACTAATCTTTTTATTCTAAGTCTGGACTCCGCCGACGATAAATCCTGTTCGGCGCAGGCAGCCCTCAAGGGCGTAGGGCTAAAAATAGCCGGGATGAAGGCCGCTTCACCGACGAACAGAGGACATGGACTTAGAAAGCCATTGCATCGTCCTCCGCATATACATTGCACGCTGAGTTCAAACATTACAGAAATACCGGCGAATGCAGCAAACAGTGTAACTCAATCAATGGAATAATAACCAACCGATGCTATATTTGGTAGGCACCAGTCGAAGGACGCGACGCCAGACATAGCCGGCCAATTTCGTGCCCCACAATCACGGCATCCATTGCTAACTTGGCGCTCAATTTAAAAATAACACGCTACATTATACGAGCAATGTAAATCATTTGTTGAGCCTCCGGAATGAAGATTGATGGTTGTTGAGCGAATTTTAATGTGTTTCCGCGTAAACGGCCAAAGGGTGCCGTCATCATCCTCCCCAGGTAAAAAGTTATTCAATAACCGAACGCCGAATTGCTTTTCGTTGAGATCGTTAACTATATCCCACTGTCGAACACGACGACACTATAAATTTTATACGCTGATGATAAATGTTTATAGAAGATGCGATAGGAATTAGGATCAGTAGGAACTACAAAATAGAATAGTGTTTTTAATATTATAGATAATTTAATTCTATTCTATTCTAAATTCGGGGAATGGATATTTTTTTCTAGATTTCAAATTTCATACTTTCTGCCTATCTCCAGACTAGATCACTAGACAACATCAGATTTAGGCAATTTACCAAATTGCAGCATTTCACACATTTTAATGGTGATACTACTCTTCAAGGTTTCCAAGAATACGTGTGAATAAATAACAATAAGCTGATTCCGCATAATCAAAACGCAATAACGCATAAGGAAAACAGAAATGACATCCTCCACTGGGACACATCTGGGTCAATGTGAGTGTCGACTCGTGGTGACACCATTCCTGAAGATTATTTTGGATTTATTACGGACTTTAAGTGTATACTGATGTTTATAAGAGCTAGCCTTTCCATGTGGTAAATTGAACGAGTCACCATCTTTCAAATGGATAACTTGATGAGAATTTAAAGAACATAAACAGGCAAAGATAGAAAAAAAAGAGGGATATAAATGGACAGTTATCAAAAAACATCTGCATCGTTTAGAAACTTTGGAATTCATATAATATTAATAAATTCTATAAGGAACTACCATCTTTCCCTAGCTATTCAAAGGGTAGACGGATAATCATAATCCATACTTAATATTATAAATGCGAAAAAAAATGAAAAAAAAAATGCTGTCTGTCTCTTACTCAATCACGCCTAAACTACTGAACCAATTTGCATGAAATTTGGTATGGAGATATTTTGATACCCGAGAAAGGTCATAGGCTACCTTTTATTGCGAAATATGTACCACGGGCGAAGCCGGGGCGGACCACTAGTATCTTATGAAATTAATTTGTATCAAGGCATAAAACGTGAGAAAATATTACGAGCATTAAAGATTCACCACTAGACCTAGTTTTTCATAGGTTATGGTATGTAAATCAGAACGGAATATCGAATAGAATATATTCCTATAAAAATACATTTCCTAGTCGGGTTTCCCGTGCATTTTTGCCTAATAAATATTCATTGGAGTTTCTTTAGCAGCCGATTGGGGTCGAGAAAAAGCGCGGCTTGAACGCATTGTAAGGAAGGAGTATTAGCATAGGATTATGTTTATTGGCAGTCTTGTTTTTACTGGCCGTCAAATGGTGTTAATGACCGATGGCATTTATTACTGACGCAATTACTAGATTTCCTTTGAGTATATTTGTTTAATATTGCGAACTGCTGAACTTGAACTAAACTAATAAATTTGCTTTTTTGTTGCACATCTTCATTAAAAGAACTTGCCAGTCTTTAGAAATAGAAATTTATAAATTATCTTTATGTTACTGAACATTATCCTAATCTGGCAATCTGTATAGCAGAGCACGGGAACCATGCCTTCGTCGAAGCTGTAATCCTCTTTGCTTTTAAAAAATCTGTGAACCTGATTTGAAATAAAATTGCCTCAAGCTAAAAGGATCTTACGGCCTTAACAAAGTCAACAATTTCCATCATTTGCAAGTAATAACACAAGCTCACAAAAGAGATATCGCTCACAATGCGGAATGCATCGCGTTATGTAACACCGGTGCATTATCTCTGACGCAACACACACATCAACATTAATTATTTGTTAATTGTTTTATTATATTATGCACATATCAAGACACGGTAATATTTTAAGTTTTAATGCAATACTTTCACGGATGTTATAATATTTACAGAAATCTTATTGTGATTTTTATGCGACGATGTTTTTCATCTTCCGTTTTTTTAACACGTTTTTCGATGATAAATTAAAAGATCAATAGTTCATCTCGTTCTCAAACTCAGTAGGTATATTAGCCAACTTATTTATCCCTAATTTTTAAGCATGTAGCATAGTCCCGAAAACAGCGGAGGTATTCCATTCTAGGCGCATTAATACTACACGTACAATGTACATCCTACACACACACATATTTCGCAATATTATCAAGTTCATACACTTTTACCACTTAAATACGAATTACGCTCACACGCTCCCAGTTGCATAGTATTGAGCAACTCATAAACATCACTGCTATAATTTCGTTTTAATGGTTATTGTTCTACAATCTACAATGTGTGAGATTGGAATGTTGCTTTTTACGTCTTCATCTACAATATTACGGGGTTTTGTTGATATTATCGCTTTTTTCGCACATCTTACACGCCGTTTATAAACAAATTAAACGTAACGAAGGTAAAAGAAAAGCGTCTTAAATTATTAGTAATTTATATATTTTTCTTTTACAATGTACTTCATATTTACATCGTCTTGTACTACTTTATTTCATTAGAAAAAAGTCAATTGTGGCTTTCTTAAACAAGTATTATGTATATCGAAAACTTTCTGGAAACATGTCGAACTGAGACAGTCCAACGTACTCTTACAAATTATTTCACAATAACTGTATAATAAATAACACTTATATACTTATTGCACTTCACAAAGTTGGTACCATGTTCCATCACAAAAGCAACCTTATAATCCGCATTACATCTTCATACGCTTCATTTCATATTCAATACACGACATAATCGTGTGTCCAAAATGTACTTACTCTTTGATGGATTCATTTCGTGATCGTACCGACGCAAACGACATTTCACGAGAGTCGGATACGTTACGTCACATTTAAAATGATTATCTCTTGTCTAATGATAAATTATGAGTTTTTAAACGATTCCAATAAATAATTACAAACACTTTTAATTACGTAGTTTTTCTTTCAGTTAAGACAAGAAAAGATTTCGTATCTAATGTCTTTGAGATTTGTAAATTGTGATGGCGAATAATTTCTGTAGATACTTATTCTGACCGTTCTTTAGTCTTTGCTTTACATCTTTAGATTGCTTTATCGTATCTATGTAAGCTTTTGTGTCGACGTAGATCTTAACAATTGCTGTTTGTCTTGTTGTTTTGTTGATCTGAGGGCGTGTCATGAGTGGAAATAAATTTTTGGTAACAACGTCTAGTGCGTGGTTTATTTACTCATATTTCGAAGATATTCTATATATTTTGAATAAGCAGAGACTTCTACGAGTTTTATCTGGTTTTGTTAAGCCACATGCTTACAAGTTTTCGTGGGTGGAACTGGAAGCTAATTTGAAAAGCTCGCACCAACTTCATTACAACATATCGATAACATATAGGATATTTATCAGCGATGTCGTCAACACTTTTACATCCTACACTTAACACAAGTAAACCCATATCCACGCCGTTTCTCTACCCAACCAGTGACGTCATCATTCCAGATCTTAGATCATTTCTTCAACCGATCCGTTAAAAATCAACGGAATTGCATAATAAAAACCGCCAATCTCGAATCTATACCATAGCAGGACATACTCTAGTGCTTAGAAAAATGCAACGTTCGCAGACAACCTACCAAACGGGTTTGCTGGCTGGCGATAAAAAGGGTTGTTAGGGGGGTCGGCGGCCGGGGCCGGCCTTCACCCCCTCCCCCTTGCGCCCGCGAGACCCAGTACCCTCCCTCCCTGCGCCCCGCAGCAAGGCCGCGCTTGCATAACCGCACACGCAAGGATCCCGTACATGATAGGATACGTATACGCACCCCGATATACGTCCAATATCTTTATAAATCTATTGGACTTGTCTTCTAAAGTTATATAACAGGGGTATCTATTTGATAAGACTATGTTAAAATGGGAAATCTAAAAAAATCTGCAACTTTAATACAGTTAAACTTGATTCTATAGTTTGTGTACAGTCCTCAAAATTTTCAAATCGTATCCTCCAACAGACAAAAAATAAAAAGTTGCATTTCTCTATATTATGACTAATTAATAATTGTGATGTATCTATTAATTCACACAAAGTTTACATTTTCAGTTTGTCCATAACCTACAATTAGTATCTAGGAAAAGCATATATTACTGGCCTAGTACTTATCCCCTCTGGTTATAAATAGTAAATACTTATAATTATTGTTAAATATGAACCGTTCGACGACTCAATCCGACCGGCTTCCCTATGTTACAGTTTATTATTCATAAATTGTTATTTAGAATCAAGGTCTGTCTCTATCTCGTACAGATGATCTATATTTAATTGTGTGTTGATTTATTACAGCCTCTCAAGTGTTTATACAATGAAATGTATTTTATTAATTAGTCTTTTCAATTGACTTGACTTTTATTCCAAGAAAATTTCTAATTAATAGATACACCATTATTATTTCATTTTCATGTAGGATCGTGATGTTAATGACTAAAGATATCTTCATATTTTTAAAGGTACATCTATTGATGGTCAAAAATAAACGAACATCCAACCTAGAATTGATATTATGAAAAAGTTCAGTTTTACAAACAATTGTGAATACCACGAAACCATCGCTAAACTATCTTCTAAAAGCTTCACAACAATCTCAAAATTCAAATTTCAAATTTACTCTCTCAATCAACTATCACGCTAGTGCATATCTCAAAATAATTCGGAAAATCCAAAAGTGCACGCCTCATAATTTTTTTTTAATAAATATTTATTAATTATTATTTTTGTTTATTTAATAACAATTAAACCACATCGAATCAGACCCTGAAAAATGAAAGGGTTCTATTCCTGAGCATACTCAAGCGTAAGAGAAAAAAAAAGACTCGATTAGTAAAGTAATTCGGTCGCTATCGTGTTAACAAGAAAAAGGATCCGCACATACAGAC
>CAJQZN010016076.1:0-33007 GCA_907164685.1 Colias eurytheme | reverse complement strand
AGTCGCTTGGCTCGTCTTGGCGGGGGCACTACCGTGCCCCCAGATGTAATTATTTTGTTATACATGGGTACTTATATTAAGTCGAAATTAAAATCAGACATATTTTTTACCACTTTTTAATTTTAATAACAAGTAAGACGTTATCTTGGGTTCATTTTTATTTTGTGAACTGACCTACACTTCTTATAAATTACACAGTTATCTTAGAAGCGTATTCGAGCTTATCACAATAAACATAATGCATCTGAATTTACGTTGTTTGTCATCAGTTATAATCTTGTAGCTAAATTTAGAAATATTCTTAACTAGTAGCTTTTCTCAGCTTTGTTTCAGGAAAACAGGGATAAAAATAATCTATACGATTCTCTAATTATTATTATTACGCTACACAATGTATAAAAAGCCAATCATTGCGAATAAAACAGCTTATTTTCCTTATTATCTCAAAAGCGACAACCGTAATCCATACTAATATTATAAATGCGAAAGTAACTCTGTCTGTCTGTCTGTTACTCAATCACGCCTTAACTAACTAACCAATTGGCATGAAATTTGGTAGATATAGAGATATTTTGATACCCGAGAAAGGACATAGGATAGGTTTTATCCCGGAAATCCTACGGGAATGGGTTTTTCTTTGAAAACGCGGGCGAAGCCGAGGGCGGAAAGCTAGTACAAAATATACATTTTTATTTAATTCAATTACCTCCGTAGTAACATTAACAATATTATCAGTCAGCCATCATAATTACTTTTCTTTCTAAACCGCAAAGTAATTCCAATAAATTACCAAAACGTCGTGTTCCAGAAGAAATGTAAACAATAAAAGTTTGATAAACAAGATGAAAATTCTGACGTATCAGTGAATTTATCGCCGCGTAATTTTGAAAACTTCGGGAGGCGTTATCTCAGAGAGTTACGTTCCTGTGATAGCATAAGTTTATGATTATATTTGACGGTGTGGTGTGGATCATTATTTCAATGTGTTTCATGAAAACAACCCGCTCTACTAAGTAGAGCATTGTATTCCATATAATATACTTATTGGAGGAAATTACATCATCATCGTACCATGACAGTCAGAGGATATACTGCAATTTTTTTAAATCTATACTGCTAAAAATAAAGCTGAAGAGTTTCTTTGAACGCGTTAATCTCAAGAACTACTGGTGCGATTGGAAAAATTCTTTCGGTGTTAGATTTGCCATATTAGGTATATCGAGGAAGGCTATAATTATATCATTAGGCTAAGACCAACAGGAGCGGAGCCACGCGGGTAAAACCGCGAAGCGCAGCTAGTAAATCTCTACATTACACTATCTAAATATCTTGCGCAATTGATTCATCCCAATACGACTTGCCCACCGTTAACGCATTTTGGAGTACCTACTATTATTATTATAATAAATAGGCCTCGTAAATTATCCAGAACCAGCAACATAAAAGTCAAAACATAGCAAATACAAACGCATATTCAAAATGCGTAAGAAACTATAATCTTTACGAAAATATATCGGACCATTACAGCGTTTGCGTCGTAAATAATCGTCTTAGTGTAAATAAATAAGTATGTGTTCGTGCAGGGTCGCTATCTGATGCGGGGCCAAGCCAGGAAAGTGTTTAAGACGAAAGATAGGAAATAACGTAGGAGGGGCATAACTCCGTACTGAAGATAACGGGGGTATAAGAAAATTGCGTCGCTTTTTTGAATAAATTTCTTTGCTTTATCATTGTGGATTGGTGCATAAACGGAGACTGTATTTTTATGGAGTGTTATAGTTTGTCTTATCTTTAGATAGTAGTAATCTATACTAGTATTATAAAGAGGAAGGGTTTGTATGTATGTATGTATGGTTTTCACGGAACTACTGGACCGATTTTGATGAAATTTGGCACAGATAATCGGGTCTAAAACCCTGAGAAAGAACATAGGCTACCTTTTATTGCGAAATATGTACCATGGGCGAAGCCGGGGTGGACCGCTAGTGATAGATAAATAAGTTAAACAAGTAGCTACTTTAGAATTACGTGAGTAAAGCTGTCAGCCCATACGCAAGCCTTTATATGATTTCAATAATATAAGGTTTAATTAAATTTGAAAACTTTTACAATAAAATATGTACTTTACTTTTTTCTCACACTCTCACTACTCACAATTTTTTTTAATCTTAAATTAATTATTTTAATTACAATCT
Source organism: Colias eurytheme (assembly GCA_907164685.1). Lineage (NCBI taxonomy): Eukaryota > Metazoa > Arthropoda > Insecta > Lepidoptera > Pieridae > Colias > Colias eurytheme. The sequence continues at coordinate 30,812 of CAJQZN010016076.1, read as the reverse complement.
TAATTTAAAAAGTTTACCTACTCCATTTATTACATGTCTTATCAAATATTATTTGCTTACAGCATATTATTACATTTATTTTCCATACAAAAAAACTTCCTTACACCACGTCCCAAGTACAGTCAGCAACAAAATTAACAAGCGAGATTATTTAATTTCCATTCTTCCTTATCGCTTACAACCATAAGCGTAATCAGGAATGTGAACGCACCTAGGAATAACTCTTTATTTGCGATTTATGTTCGCGAAGGAACGAAGATTTATCTCTCACTTCTAAGGATACTCAAGTTAAAGGTCAGAGTCGATTATAAAGCACTTGGGTGTTGGCGGCCAACTCGATTTCTTCGTACTTTTAAGATAGATGCAACTAATTGTTTTGATATTGAAAAGAATATGTAGTTCACAGTGGATTGAGCAAATGCACAAGAGATACATTATAATACAACAGGGTTGCCTGGAAGAGATTGCTTTTAAGAAATAAGGCCGCATTTTCGTACGTATGTGTTAGTTTCTTTTTAAATTATTGTATTTTATTATTCTCAATCTGGTATATATTATGTAGAGTAATAAAGTATAAATAAATAAATATAATTTGCATTTCTTATTTTAAGCTTTCTATGTAGGGTAACATTACATCGGAAATAGAATATATTATATTTGCAAATTTGATAAATATATAGATGAAGGTACCAAGGATCCGATTTAATATTACAGAAGATTATATCCGAGAATGTATTCATTCATTCATTTGTGGCTCCCATAAAAATAATCTTATTAGGTAACCATTATAAAGTAAACCTTAACCTCTTGTGCTGATTGTTGTCTTTCTGTCAACTTCATCTGTGTGTAAGTACAATAAAGTGTTTTTATAATTATTATTATTAAAGATTAGAATTATTATAACGTATTTATATAATTAATCTTGTAATAACATATATTATCAAGAGCATTTACGTCCTTGAACTTTCCACACACTACGTCATATCCTTGCCAAGTGTTAACCAAATATTGCCAAAATACACTTGCGCAAAAAAGCGAGTCAGCTTTCAGAGTTATGAGAGATAATCCTAAAATATTTACAGGCTGAAGCTATCACCATAAAGTAAAATCACTCGTTTCATATCCATGATATTTTTTCATTTAAAAGCTAGATATCTATGCTACTTTTTTCCATACATTTTGTTCATCAAATAACAGAAAAATCCTAGATTTGATATGTTCTGGGGACTATTTAAAAATACCGATAAAATTGAGAATTGGTTCGTTTCTGGGAACATCGGTTTAAGTGCCATATCACACTAGCGGATTGCGAGCGGTTTCAAAGCGGAGCGGGTGCGCAACGAATACGTTGCGGGCGCGCAACGAACACGCCGCGGTTGCGCAGCGAATTCGTTGCGGACGCGTCATTTTGTATACTCTCGCACAAAAGCCAGCCCTTCCGCCTTGCCTAACTTCCATTCAATATTTCCATCGTTTCTGTAGCACTCAATTTTTTAACCGTACTGTGGAAATGCACTTACTTAACAGTTAACTAAAGATGTAATAACAACTGGAGTTGTTAAAAAAAGGTGCTATAAAATTGAATTACTAGGACTTTTAGAATGTACCATACATTCCAAAAGTATGTAACGACTGACCAGTATAATCTCTCCCATAGCAACGTATGTTATAAAGAGATTTTGTGAACCTAATTATGAGCAAAGTGATAGTGAGTTGCTGGTTGCTTGATAAAATTTTCTATTCACTGCTATTTATCTAATAATAAGATAGCCCTGTTTTAGTTAAGGAGCTTTAACATTTATTTCACTAATGAACTTTCTTAATGAGCAATTAAGTTATCTGATTGCATTTCGACCAAGATTTAATAGATAAAACAATACCCTAAACATTAACATGTTATGAAACTCGTAAAAAATAATGATCTCATAATTATTATACTATCACAAGTTATAAGTAACAACCAGCACGGATTCCATTTTGTTAATGAGTGTACATGACTGCGACGTAAACGTTGCGCATCTGCCACGCGTCCGCAACGAATTCGCTGCGCAACCGCAACGTATTCGTTGCGCACCCGCTCCGCTTTGAAACCGCTCGCAATCCGCTAGTGTGATATGTCACTAAACCTTTCGCTCTTTAGAGTACAAAAGCATACATCCATCTGGAAATAAAAAAAAATGTATGATCAACATCAGTTAAAAAGGCACTGTGAAGCAGTCATATAATAGTATTCCTAAATTAACATGCAAAATTTGATACCTTACATTACCTCCAATAGTTTACAATCATTCTACAATATTGAATACTTAATAAGAGACTATTTCGTAAAGAAAATTCCCTCGAAACAGTAACAAAGGACGCATACAATTGTATTTTTAAAACAATCCATCAACGTCGAAAGTTCGTGTAGCATTTTCAATTAAAAAGTCAACGCTATCTGTGTTACCAAATGAGATGAACTGTCTTGTTCTTCTAATGAGAACGCCTACACTCACAACAAATACTTACAAAACAAACATTTATGTAAAACATTATTCCGTGGGTGTATATTGCGCGCTGGTGACTGTTTTTAATTTGTTTTAACATAGGTATCGCGCATTGGAATTGATAAGTAACGTGTATAAAATAGTATAGTGACTGTTGTTATTAAGTAATTTCCAAATTAAGATATTAATTTGATTTAATTTCATCCACTGAAAAAGGATAAATCGAAAGCTAGCTACTTACGTCAGAATAGCAGGATATGACTCAAATGGGATATTTTAATCAAACATATTATGAAATAGTCACTTATAATAATACCACAAGAGCTTCAAAATTATCGGTTATTTTCCGATAGGTTCGTTGCAAACAAATGAAGGAGTCAAGTTTAAAAAATCACGAGCGCGAAGCGCGAGTGATTTTTCCTGAAAAACTTGACGACTTTATTTGTTTGCAGGGAACCTTGAGGGAAATGCCAGATAATTTTGAAGCTCGTGTGGTATTCGGGAGATTATTTTTCCGTCCCAAATGTCGGCCAATAATTTCACAATTGAATTGAACCTGTCAGTTTGACGTCAACGACCAGAGAAAATTTTCAAAAAATTATCAGTATAATACCATGTAGGTTGTACCACGTGACGTCGAATGGTGCAATTCTATTGGTCGATATTTGGGTCGGAAAAATAATCATTTTTATTCTGAGAATGTGTCACTTCATAAGTGTTATTACTATAACTTTTGTATTCAAAACTCGACATTGGAAGAATCCGTCCTCACTGGGATCGGGAGTTGTCACTTGAAAAAAGAAGAACTTTTGTGTTGTGACGTCATGTTACAATAATCATTTAATATTTCCCAATAAATTTTTTTGTAGTATACGTAAATACTAAATATCCATACCATGTCTTCGTATAAATACGAATCTCGAAGTACAGTTATTCAGATAATCTCACAGGTCGATCGAGAGACCATCAGCTTCCGTGCCACCGATCTGATGTCTCGTGTGCCACCCACGTTTGATTTAGAGACCTTATTGATGTGACTGGCATAAGCTTATTGATTGACCTTTATTTTGAAGTCAATATTTGGTTTTATAATGGTTTAAATAAATGTTAGTGTAGGTTATTTACATGTAATAGAGGCTGTCAATATTGAAAGAAAGAAAGAAAGAAAGATCATTTATTTGACTCCACAATAATAACAAATTGGACTTTTTCCGTTTTGTACACATGCTTAGTAGAGATGCTTTTTATATTAAATACTTACCTAGTTTTGAAATGCTGAGTTCAGAGCCAGTTGTGGTAAATTACTCAGTTATTGATATAAATAAAATCACATAATATAATATCTATATACACAGCCGATTAACAGAATCACGTCAATGATTTATGTAATTTTAAGCTCATCATTTTTTGACCTTTAATGATATAAAGTCGTTTAAATAGTCGTAGATAATAATATCCAGTCATTAAACTAAGAACTGTGTGAAATAAAACAAACACATTCCAGATATTTTATATTCCCATCCAATTTTAATATAACATATTCGCATTTATTACGGTTTCTGAACATATTATTTTATTGTATCTAGGTTTACCGATAGTCGATACTTCGATACCATCTTCGTCGTAAAACAACCCTACGCACTCCTTATCGAACTAAAAATTGTCGTCTACATTCTGGATAAGAAACGAAATATTACACTTACTTATTTAAATAATTATATCAGTATATCTGAGGAAGGTTTATTTTCATTGATAAAAATACACCTGAAAGGATTTTTATTAAAGGGAGCCTACAGCCTACCCACTGCCTTTGTGATATTTATTTGATATAGAAGTATTAAATTGGCATTTCTATTGTGAAGTAAGGATGATGAAATACCTACATATTTATTAGAGCTTAATGTGTTATATACCTTTATTTATATATTTTACATTAGCTTTCCGCCGCTTTGTACAAAACCAAATAAATTATGTACTAAAACCAAATAAATCTTTAAAAAAACCGGATAAAAATCCGTTTAATAAAGTGTAAAGATTTAAGCATACATAGGAATTAGGTTTATAGGGACAGAGAAAGCGACTTTGTTTTATAGGTAGGTAGGTACTATGTTACTAGTGGTTTTGCATGTGACTTCTTTATCAGCATAATATTATCATTAAAATTCATTGCTAACATTACATAAGCGAAAATCAGCACACGTCACACGCATACAAAAAAGTAATGTAAGAATACACACGATTCCACGCTCCTACCACATAGGAAAATAATAGATAATTTAGATAACAAGAAAAAGCCATTCCACACCGTTCCCCCAAATTCCTCACATTTACTGTGGCATGGGAAAACGTAATACAAATATACATTCGGAAGCATTTTCGTCTCAGCATTACGACTGCCAATGACTCAAGTAGGTTGATATTAAAAGCGACCATTTGGCAAGCGTAGCAAGTCCCTCGAATCATAACTATACGTAAAAAGTAACTTTTTTCACACCAAAGTACTCGGAATTGGCAAGGGGATATGAATTTTATATTCATACGATATTTTGTTTGGATAAAGGTGTCCTCCAAACTATGGATTGAATTTAACATCCCAACTATTTTTGTTTTATGATGGAGTTTGTTTTCCTTTATCTCATTTCTCTGGTTTATTTATACCTTTTTGTTTCTCCGAAATGATTTGTTATAGAACTTGTTTGTCACGTGGATTGAGTTTATTCAATACATACGTTTATTTATTTACGGTATTTTTGTTTGATTGACATTTAAACATTGATATTTTAAACTTGATAAATACGTGGTTATCTACTCTATTAAATAAAAATTCATCTGACTTAAATATTTCAACATAAAAAATAATTAAGCCGTCAAGTCTGCTCTGCAATCGGTACTATTTTGTAAATTTTTAAATAACTCTGTGCCTGCATATTATCTGCTTGTTACGTTTACGTTTTGATTAATTTGTATATTTTGATAAATAAAAATATCTTTTATCACAGACTTTACCACGAATATGAAAATTAAAAGGAACAAAATAAGAGATGATTTTTTTTACATCAGGTACAGATGTTGCACGATAAAATGAAGCATACTTAAAGAAGCGAGAGACTAGTTATCCAAAAACAATTCATAATTAAATTAAAACATATCAAATGAAAAACTATACGATCAAACTCACTCAGTGTTCCCAATATGAGCACTAACCATCAAAAATGAAAGCCGAAAGCGTAATGTTACAGAGATCATTATCAGTAGCGAGTAATAAGATACTTAGGCATAATCGAATAACCGACAACATAATATAAACGCGTGGTCGAACTTTGCTCAATTCATGGCTGACGGATGGATGAGCCTTTAAGGCTGCGCTTATGGTAAAGAGCGGAAAGAAAAGCTCAAAATGTAACGTCTGTCTCGTTTCTCTTTTAATTGACATTCATACAAAATATCAAACTGTTACGATATAGTACTGTAACTGTATATTGTAGAGTGTAGAGTATACAGTTATACACACATAAATTAATTTCTAAGAAAATAGCTGTCTTAACTTTTCTTAGAAAATTTAGTTATATGGGCTCTGCAACTTGAATCTTCATCGTAGGTGTTTCCTACCTATTTTCATTTTATTCGTCGCTATAGAGTGTAAGTATTTCTTAAAAATATTCTATATTATAATATTATACCGCTATCGCTACCTCTTATACGTAGTTGTATAGAAGCAGCCTTTTGGTATGCGACATTAAGCTCCGGTGGTTTTGAATGTAGCTCTTTTAAATAGATAAGCAAATGAATTGGAAGGCCTTTGTATGCCGCTCTTAAGCGAAGTATTGGAAATATATCTTTATATTTCTGGGTTGGACGCAAATAGTTATTTGTAACATATCTATTTAACCGTACATTTCCTACAAAATAATATTATAATATTTTTTATAATATACCACGGGAAAATGAAATATGTATTTTTGATAAGCCTTTGTTAAAATAAACAAAGGTTCATCAAACATCGTGTATCTGATGAAATAATAACAATGTTTCGAATTTAATACACGCTTCAATAAATTTTTATTTAACTTGCAAATTCTCAATTCCATGAAATGACTTCTAATTTCATAAGCGCAACTACCAAGAATTCGAAGCGCGAAAATTCTATGTTACATTGTGTTACATCTAGATCTACAATTATCCATTTCCCAACAAAGAAAAGCATCAAAACCGAGCATCTAAATGCTCATTGTTCGCTCAAAAGCACTTTCCTTAGTAAATTAGAAACGTTGCCATTTATCAAAAGTGCGCGCTTGTAACGGCCGTATTGTATACAACAAAGGGGTCCCAAAACAAGGAAAGCGGTGTACATACATGTCACCCAATTAAGACTCTACAACTAACATCATTAAAATCGCTAATTAAACACGTCGAGAACGAGTGAATATTTCGGCAAATGCGTCAGATTTGTTAAGAATTCCATGGGGTGAAAAATTAATTTGAATCTTATGGCAAGGGGGTGTTTCAGAGAATATATAATTACATACATCTATGTAAATGACTTTGAATGTGGATATATTAAATTTATAATCAAAGTGCGCAACTGATATATATTTCATTAATAGATAGAGCGATTATAGAGAAAATGTAATAGAATTATGTTGGTAGATACGTAATAAATTTTTACTCGTGAGTTTAGTAATTCATTTATAAAATCATGTAGTGATTACAATGCATTAAAAGAACTGTAATAATATCAAAGAATCTTTTTCATGTTTCTACTATTCGATTAAATACGTTTAATCTGAAATAACATCTAACCTTCCTCATAAATATAATATATATCGGTATTACAACCATTAATGTTAAGCTCTACAGTTTTGGGTTCATTAATATGTGCACATAATTATGTAAAACTAGTAATTTTATACGACAGTTAAAGCATAAACAGTGACTGCATTTTAATTATTGTTTGCGTTGTGTTGCTATGGAACTACTTACTGCACTCATATATTTTATTATCCCTAACAATGCTTTAAAAAGAATACAATGTTTTTGTTGTAAGTGCATTCTTGAAAAAAAAATACAGTTTCATAACAATACTACATTGAGTAGTAGGATCTATTAAATTTTAATAGTTAACAAAATTGTGTCAAACTTTGATCAGAGGTAAATCGTATGTTGTAAGGACCAATCGAATTGACCAATCTTTATCCGTGTACTGAAACTGGTCCACAATTCCGCATTCATTAAAGAACACAAAAAAATCGTCAAGAAAATTAATTGCGCAATTCAGAAGCCCCTCCAGATTATCGAACAATAATTGCATTGAAAATCGGAGATCTGTAGATAGGGGTCGGCCATTTCACTAATTAAGGCCCAACATGCAGAGGACAATTAAGAGTAGATTGTCGATAACTTTCGAGGTATCAGCGAGATGCCGAGTTAAGCTCTTCACACCTTATTAAGGCGAAGTTTCGACACATTCCTGTTCCTTTAAGGCCCGTTTTTTGTACGTCAGCAAGTCAGCAAGGCGATCTCTTATCGATTAAATGCGATGGTTATCCTATTTTGCACTGGTATTCTTTTGAAATGGTAAATTTGTGATTATCGTTTTAGTATTCAATGAATTTTTTTGTTCAAGGTATTTTTGTTTATAATGTTTTATGAGTAAAAAGACGTTGTAATTTTGCAGTAAAGGTACTTTCATGTGAACTAATGAAACTGTACAGATGTGTACTGTCTAATTATAATTTACAAATTTGAAAAAACTAAAAAGCTTTATTGTGTAAGACAGAATACGATAACGTCTGCCTCGTTGCGCTTATGGTAAGGAGCGGAAATAAAAGCTCAAAATCTCTGTCAAAACGTCTGCCTCGTCTCTCTTTAAATTGATATTCATATAATATATCACACAGTTACAAAAAAACTAAAAAGCTTAATTATGTAAAACAGAATACGATAGCTTTTTATGTAGGGTAAGTTTATACAGGAATATAAATTTCTCTTAAAAATGAACAAACCCAAGTGTTGAACATACTCACATTGGCGACAAACTTCACATATTCCAGCATACTAGAAGATTTAGGTATTTTAATCAAGTAACATAACCTCATTCTTGGCTAAGTGCAAAAGCGATAGTGCACAACTTTAGAGGTATTTTGCAGTAACGTCTCTGCTTTCAATTTTCATCTAGTTTCATAGTGCAGCGTTAACCTAGATAGATCGTAGAGGCGATCGTTGACTAAGCCTTATGTGTGGAAGATTGAACATTAGCTTCATGATAGATAATATTATTTTACGAGTAAATTTTGGACGTAACCTAATCGGTATATACCTTTACATAATAAAGTGCCCTTTGCTTACTAGTACAGTATAGTAGAACTTTTTCCTGTTAATTTTCATAGTATTCATATTCAAGCCTTTATTATTAGAGGGATAAGAACTATATTCCTGTAGTAACTATAGGTTTTGTAGCTGATAACACTGTGCAATGATGTAATATATATGCGTACATTTAGTCTAAGTTGATGTTGTTAATAATCTCCAAGTTATTCTAAATACCTTTTACCAAAATATTTGTAACAAAAACGCTAGAAATAACCCACTCCGTCAATAATCTCAAATGATAACATATAACCTCTAGCTATGTCGTTTCAATCATAGTTTACAATAACCCTAACCTAGACAAATCGAGTTTCTAGCTTCATTCAATAAAGAGGGACGGAGATAGAACTATCGTCGAAAGCGCAGAGCCAATGTCAAAGCAATTTTGATCAATTGAAGAATTATTGCTACATCATATATCCTAATCCGAGGTGATCGTTTGGTTCTCAAGCTTGTTACGTCTAACATTTTTGTTATATTTGAGCTCGTAATAATAAAACTTAGATGAACCTATAATATTATTAGAATTAGTATTTGTAAATTCAATGACGACTAGTTTAATTGATGATCTTGGTCGACTTAGACTTCTCCTTCAGACTTCGTCTCCCGGTGACCACGCTCGCTGTAAAGTGTTCGAAGCATCGGGAAAATAATATATCTAATGAACAAATGGCGTTTAAAATCCGTTAAAAATCTTTAATTTCTAAATCCAACAAATATTTCGTGTACTACTTTTGAATTTTATAATCATCAAGTTAAAAAAAAATCATAGAAAACGTTGTTCTGCAAAAGTTAACCAATATTAAAAATTTCATAAAACCGAACCGTTTCCGAAGAGTATGACAACTAAAACTGTGACACGAGAATGTAGTATATTATGTTTAAAGTGGTAAATGTAAAAATATGTAATGACGATTCGAAAGTCCTTCTAAAAGAAATCTAATTGAATAAATAAATGTTTGAGTTTGAAAGATTTTTCGAATATTTTCGACTGTTTACTAATACATTTGTGGTAATTATTAGCTAAATAACAAACAAATCTCGTACTCGTACATAAGCGTTATCACCTAGAAGCACCTGTAATCACAGCCCGATTATTCTCAACGTCCCAACCCAATCTCAGCTCCAAACAATCTGAATCTTACCATTGCTACATCACGTATTCAAATTCTCATCTCTTATCTTCAAAGCTCGTCCTCTGGGAGCTTATAAATTCATACTGGAATCTGATGCTGGAACAAAGTAGGCTCTATTAGATGAGTGTAATAAGAACTCGACACCTTGACGGTGTGGGAAAAGGTAAGGTGCTTCCACATTACCTTTTCCCACACCGTTGTTGAGATTTTAAAAGAATGTTTATTTTAGTTTTGTGGATTATACCAATAATAAGTTATGTTTGTAAACTTATATAACATTTTTATTGTACTTACTAGATTTCCACCCGCGGCTTCGCCCGCGTTTTCAAAGGAAAACCCGCATAGTTCCCGTTCCCGTGGGATTTCCGGGATAAAACCTATCCTATGTGTTAATCCAAGTTACCCTCTATATGTGTGCTAAATTTCATTGTAATCGGTTCAGTAGCTTTTACGTGAAAGAGTAACAAACATCCATACATCCATACATCCATACATCCTTACAAACTTTCGCCTTTATAATATATATTAGATTAAGATTTCATGTTGCGAACGTTTAGACAATGTATTTAATTGCAAGGCGGTTTAAACAACAATAAAATATTATTTTTAAATAAATAAATTCACGATGTTTGAAAAACCCAATATTTTTATATTCTGTACGAAATTAGATATATTATAAGTATCGCTTAGATACACTTAATCGAGACATTTTAATTGAAAATATTATAAGACAACCACAATTCTTTCACTCAACCAAATAACCCTTACATGTAATCTCTCTAATACAATCTAGAACGTTCCATAATATTCTAGAAGCAATTTTTGCCAAGTCGCAAGTTACAGCGTTGATAATAAGCGTGCACCAAGAGGTATTACAGCTATCACCTGACGCATACAGATGAGTCTGCATCCTACAAGGAATTAACTTACACTGAAATTAATAACAAGGAATATATTCGCTTTACTGTGGGGCATCGAATTTTAGAATATGGGGCTGGTTGCAATCTTTGTAATCAATTGCTTTGGAATCAGCGGATATAAATAGTACGGTTATAAAGCAAAATTTAAATATTTATATTATAATAATGTAATAATGAAGTTCATAATGTATTTTTTTCACAAATGACACCATTTTAAATATTCATTGATCCTGATTTCTAAAGGGATTTAAATTATAATAGCATTTATTAAATATTAAGTAGGTATACCTGCATATAAGTATTATTACTAAATGCTACGAATAAAAAAAACACTAGCGTAGAGCTTGTGCCATTACTTAAAAAAACACTTTACAGTTTACACTCAAGATATAAATCCTTTCATAGGATCTTATATAAACGTTTTAGACGAAATTAATTCAAGCATTCTGTAAGTCATTTTCAAAGCGTCTTGATCAGTAAACGGACGTCAAAAATGGTTGAAACTTTTAAGAGATTTTTATCTTTTCGCCGCAGCCGCGTCCCCATTTAAAAGGAAAGCATTTTGTAGGGATTAACCCTTTTAAGGTGCGCCTTAATATTATGAGGTGAGAGAAAAAGTCCCCATCTAAGCAAGGTTTTTATGCGCGCCAATCGTAACATAAACAATGATGTCAAATTCTCACGAATTAACCGACCTTTTCGTCTGCGTATTTCGAAATAAAAAGCTTTTGCTGCCGACTTTTCGCGATTATTCAAAGGGTGTTAAAAAGTAAAGTTTAATATTTTTGTCAAACTGTTCTCATCACACTTATTTAGAACGCTTTTTATATTGAACATAAATTCTAACGTGTGTTATACAGTTTTAAAAGTATTTAAGTTAGCCACTTAACATTTATGCAATACATAAATCCATACTAATATTATAAATGCGAAAGTAATTCTGTCTGTCTGTCTGTTACTCAATCACGCCTAAACTACTGAACCAATTTGCATGAAATTTGGTATGAAGATATTTTGATACCCGAGAAAGGACATAGGCTACTTTTTATTGCGAAATATGTACCACGGGCGAAGCCGGGGCGGACCGCTAGTATATTATAAAGATTGTTAGTATGAATGGAAGATGAAAATCCATGGAGGGTTGTCGCGTAAGAACCACAGTTCTTTGGCATATTATGATATTATATTATGTAGTTAGATATAAGTTACATATTATTATGTAAAATTGAATTGTTGTATTGACATGATTTTAAAAGAGCAACTATGGAGTTTCTTGCCGGTTCTTCTCCATAGATACTGCTTTCCGAATCGGTGGTAAATGTTAAAATTATGTAATGACGATTCTAAAGTGCTTCTTAAAGGAGTCTAATTGAATAAATAAATGTTTGAGTTTGTGTTTGAATTACCATCACCATTTGTTGAATTATTTGTATGAGTATAGTATTATATTATTTGTGGCATGAGGCAGCACGCTTCAATAAATAAAATATACATTAAAATATTAAACAGTTTTCACTCTCATATAAACACATTATCATAAAGATATGACCATCCAGAATCGTTTTTCAGATATTAATTCGTAACAATCGTAAAAGTTACGTTCATGGGGCTTTAAAAAGTTATTGGCCCTTTGGGAAAATATATATTTTCCATGGAATTTGTACGCTTTCGTCGTACCAAAAGTTTTGAATAGAAGATATCAATAAAAATAACAATTTCGTTTTGTGTATCTTATTCGTTCCTTCGAATGAAACGACATCGCCTAAATTGAACTTTAGTTTAATGTTAGTTTGTTTTTTATTAGCCTATCTTCTACCTTCAATTTGCGCGAAAAAAAAGTCCGATACAAATGTCACCATAACAAGACATTTTAGATTAATTCATTTATAAGCTTTTCATCTATATTGTATTAAAATAAAATAAACTACATACTGTAGTATAAAATATGTATTACAGACCAAACTGGCTTCAAACGAAGTAAAAATAGATTTTGTGCTATGGCGTAATATGTAAATAATTATTTAATATACCATTCAGTCTGTGAAACATATAAAGTAATCCTACGTCTCACAATAAAACATTAGTCTTCGCTATTTATGTCTCTCGTAATAAATAGTAATTAACAAATGGGATCCAATCAATTTCTATTAATACTAAGACTTGAGAAAACAATTGAAACAGAAAGATAAAAGAAGAAATTTGGCATTTCAGACTTCAATTAGTAGTAATTATAGCACTTATTGTATTTTTAACAAGCTTCACCTATATGTTTGTATGATATTGACTTCCTTAGACTCGATTTTGATCAACTTTCCGGACAGATTAAATTCAAACTTTTTACACTTATCTAGGATCGTTGACAATACAATAATATCATTAATTTATCTTAAATCAATTAGCAACAAACACAAAATCAGTAAAGACTGCTACTATATCGATATTCATTTAAATCAGTGTTACAACTAGACAGTTTTATATTATCTGTATTGTTACGAAATATTCGGTCATCTCCTAAGTATGGAATGGCATTCGATCATAACACGCTCAAAGAAAGAACCGTGATCGTTTCTTTTTTTTCAACGTAATTCATAACAAGTCGTCGAGCCGAGACAATAAACCTTACTCTGATGAGGTCGTAATGATTATTGCTTTGGCTTCGCTCCTGGATAGCCCTGTAATTTAGTTAGAAATCATTTGAATAATTATTCACATTACTGTGAGGCGTAAAAACTTTCGAATACCCGTTCCCATTTGTTTAGTGCGTGATTACACTTTGATATCGATGTATATGAATATCGGTTGTTTAGTTTTGGTGAACTAAATTCCAAAATTTACTTTTGACAGATATATTTTTGACTCAATATATTATTTACAACTAGCGGTCTGTCCCGGCTTCGCCCGTGGTACATACGTTTACGTTTTCTCTCCATAAGAACCATCCTCGTACTTCAAGGAATATTTATTATAAAAAAAAGAATAATTATCGAAATCGTTTCAGCCGTTCACACGTGATGTCGTGACCAAGGGAAATAGGGATTCATTTTTATACATAGAGATGTATAGAGTTAGAATTTTTTTCATTATAATTTATAATGCACTAACAGATAACTATATTTCAGAAATTTCATTTAAATATATTAACTGCATAAAAATAAAACCACTCTAGTGTTGCGACAGCGATTTCCGTATAATTCTTTTTCAATATACACTACAATTTATTTTATTTATTTATTCATACATTTGGGGTTCCGCAATCTCCATGAACAAATTTCACGTTTCATTCCACACTTCGAGAGAAAAATAAACTTGATTCCGATATGACAAATGTCACTCTGACCTCATAACTCATACGAATTATCTGCGTAACAGGAAAACTACTTTATGTTGACACATTGTAGCAATATGTTATTTAATATTACCGAAGTTGACATTTTGTACGGAACCGGCGTTTACGATTCCGATTTCTCGTGTTAAAATGATATGATTGATGTCCAACGTCCGGCTTCTAGATTATTTTTAAAATCATATTTCACTGTTTGGAAAGACAAGCTAATCCCGGGAAATGTCGTAGCAAAGCAAAACAGCGAATATCAAAGTTGTTTTGTAAATTTGGAGTGCGCCATATCTTAATATTATAATAATGTTACAAAATTGGATGCTAATAGTGCCCTTGCAAGAACTATTAATATTCGAGTAGGTACCTACTACAATTATTATGGTATAAATACAGCATTAAAGTAGTGTTGAGAGTTAATGTTTCTAATCACTTCAGTAGGTGCTACTAGCTTGGACCGGTGAATAAGATTCATACGATAAATCTTTCTTTTCCTTGTAGGACAGTATGTAAGTAAAAATAAACCAATCCATCTACCCAATTCCATAAAACAAAATATTTAAATCACCTTCGTGCAAAACCGACGTAACCGTCTTAAATTCGAAATATTCTTAAACTGCTTTAAATTATTAAGATTTTATGCATTTCCAAGATGGTCGCGTGTTGGCATTTTTATAGTGTTTAATATTATTGTATTAATGTTATTCTGTCTTAAGGCGTTCGACAAACATTTCCATCGCGTGACTGTAAGCTTTAACCTGTAATAATACGATCACGCATAATTTTGAACAAATGTTTGTGATTTACGGAAATATTCGTAAGCCTAAGGGCTTGCCCGCTTTATGTGGTATTTTTAATTACGTGCCCTTATAGAAGAATTTCGTATCGTAATTATTTTGATATTTTAATTCAAAATATCCTCAATAATGGAACGCAGTTTGAAAACGTTGTACCCATTAAAAAAATATATGTAAAAAAGCATCACGAAATACGCGTACCTATTAATAATTAATATGTACGCGTAATTATTATTTCATATTAATAGAGATAGCAAAAAAAATAAAATACTTCTTACGTAAACGTTAAGTATGCTATCCACATTAAAATTACCACTAAAATTGCCACCAGTGCACACAATAAACCGAACACGTGGTGCAAAAAATGCAATTGTTGATTTTATTACCTAGTCACAATATATCATTCCGAACCTAATCGATTAATCTGTCTATGACCGGAACCGAAAAAACTGAAGAATGAATACAAAACCTTTACAACCGCACTCGACGCAACACCACACTAAAGTTTGGAATCGTAAAAATATCAGGACAATGAAAGATCAATCATTCAAACGAAGTGGTTCGACGTGAAAAATAATATCACCAGGCTGACCCACTTCGGAAGATTTGCATTCAGGCGGTGCTCGGAGGCAATTTATCATACTTCACATGGCAGAAAAAATATCTATAGCGATCGCAACGGCCTTACAAATAGTTGACGTCATGATGGGAAACTTTAACGGAGCGTTCGGGAACGTAATTTTAGCGCTATATTTTTTGCGTACTATCAAATTTATAGTGTTGATAGATGTTTTATTTAGCAACTACCCACATCTTTTAGAAAGTAGATAAATCGTTATTTTGTGATAATATGTGTTTTTTTCTTTCTATTTTCACATCTCTACATAGTATAAACCAAAGTCGCTTTCTCTGTCCCTACGTCCCTATGTATGCTTAAATCTTTAAAACTACGCAATTTTTTTCGCAAAATTGCGGTCATGCGGTTTTTTTAATAGAGTGATTGAAGAGGAAGTATATAATTTATCAGCTTTTGAACAAAGCGGGTGAAGCCGTGGGCGGAAAGCTAGTTTATTTGCTAAGAACTACTTTATTATTAGCGTTCTTATGAAGTAGTTCGAGAATATAAGGCACCTGAAACAACAAGAAAATCATTACTTTATTATAATTACCACTCATACAAAATGCATTTACCTACCTATATTTAATAAACTATTTATTAAAATTCCCCACGTACATACACACCGCGAAGTATGTAATTAATTAAAAATAACAACAAAACCGTACGCGAACAGTACGAGACTTTATTAATGTTTTAATTTCTGCATTACACAGAGTTCTTTTATTTTCAACAAGGATATTACTGAGCAATAAATAATATTACATTGCTTTACAAAACTTTAATAGAGTAATTAATTTTAATATGGACACGAATTATCGACTGCATTTCGTTACAGCTTAATGTTTTATTAATCGTCTTAATTATCATGTATTTTTGTTCGAATATTGCGCTTGCTACCTAAACGGTTACATTTATGATTAATAGCCTTTATTCACAACTTACAAGCTTTCTTGGATCCTTATGAAGCGGTTTGTGAAACGTTTTTTGTTCTTTGATATCGATTGATGCTCTTCTAGATAATAATATAATAACTATAGTGAAGTTCAACAACTTTTCAATCTTCAAGAATGAATGTCGCAAATTTCTATGATAATAAGAATTAATTTCAAAACTGAAAGAAGTAATAAATGATTTATTTATAAGTTGTTATATTTAATAAATTCTTATTATTTGTTTACTAAGTTGCTCACACAAAAAGAGAGTAACAAATAAACCTATAAGAATAGTTAATAAAAGAAGCCTTAAACTCGATAAACATTTTATCAATATCATTTTCATCATCATCTGCATCGTTAGTTCAATTCTATTTTCTCCAATAAATAAATAGCATCGAATATCATAATTCGATCGCAATTATTCGGACATTATCACATTATGCAAATGAAGGACTCATTTGATTGCAGTTTGATTTGACATGAATGACGTCAAATCAAACCATTTGCATATAATTGTTTCCATTTCAAATATTTTGTGCACTAATCCAATGATTAGACTAATTAACTTTGATTTATTAATAATTTTGATTAAATGTACGTATTGTGAATTGGTCTTTAATTTGACTCTAGGTATGAAAGAGAGCGTTATCGTTGTACCATTTTCTGTGGTATTCAAACGTAGGAATATGCATGTTTTGTTTAATATAATATTGCCTATATTAAAATAAAATATAAATATTTGTTGGTAAGAAAAGAGACTATTTATAATTAAATAGCTCATACAATTAAATGCTTCGTTTTTCTTTCTCTCATAAATTGTACACGCAGTATTAAATTACTTGTTCAGTGGATCAGTAGGTCAATGGGATTCTCAAATAAGTTGGGAAATATTTAAATTGCATTTAATATTTTATAAGACGTATAAATACACAACTGAACATTTCAATAAATAAGAAAAAAATGAATGCCATAAAACTACGATATTAATTAGCAATGCATTTTTAAACATTCTGTCTCGACATCACAAGAAACATAGAACATTGCCAGACATGAAATTCCATATCTCAACCAAATAAACAAAATTCAGATTCAAATCAATATGAAGCAAAACATACGAATACGGACCTGCAAAAATATTTAGATTGCAAGATTAGATATCTAAAGATATAGCCAAACCCAAAGCACGCCGGTGATCGGATCTGAAAACAAATAAATAATTCAGAAGCATGCTCTAATTAATATCGTATCCATTAAAATTGTATCGATTAGATTCTCCATTCGACAGAACAAAAGCAACAGCTCAATTTTCATAAATCATATTTCTTATGCCATTGTTCATTAGATTACATCTTGAATACCAAAAGAGAATTTTTATAATTGAAGAATTTGTCTCGGCCCGATACAAAATGACTGCATCCCTCACGGCTAAATTTTAATGAAGGAACGAAACGGTTGATTTGGGAGTTATATTGCATTAAAAAATGTACGATTCCAGACCATTTCGTCTAGATGATTTTTTGCTTTCCTTACAATTTCACATATTTATTTCTTTATACTCAAATCATATGCATAAGAGCATAATCTACAAGGTCGTTTCTAATTGCGAACTTATTTATTTTTTGCGAATGCATTCAGTATAAGAAGTAAAATATTTAACGCTAAATATAATTTTCACATTAAACACACTATTCATGTTCTAAAAACAAGTAGTACAGTTTCTATTAAGATTAAGTAGCATTTATAAGTGCTAAATAAATGAATTATTTCAAATAATTTAACAGTTCTCTACCTACATGCTACATTCACAAAAGAATTCAAAAAGAAATTCTATTATTCGCTTAAAAATAAAACCTTATTCCTTCCATATTCCGCCTTAAAATTGCAAATTTAAATGACTCCACGTCTAACAGTACGAACTCATTAAAAACACGATTATAGAATCATTTCCCATAGATTACCGATTTAGTACATTTCTCCTTTCATCGGATAGTGTGTGAGATATTAGTCACGATTCGACCTACATTTGTAGGCAGTGAGCTTCGCAATCTCAGAGCATAATAATTACGCGTATTATCCTTATTTTTATGCGGAACCAGCGTGGAAATATTTTAATGCACGTTGCATTCTTGATAGCGCTGCATTGCTTTGTGACCTGATTATGCTAACAATGGCCTTTGAAAACAAAGCTGCTATTATAACGATTATTAAAGGTCCGCGTGTTCTTTCGTTGTTTGCTCAATATTTATAAGTTTTTACTTTTAATTTTAATACTATATAGTTGATATTCTAACCTATATTTACAATATGCCGGAATAGACTGTTAATTAAGATTTAATCATAATATTCTCTTTTACACTCGAGTAATACGAACGAATGTTTAAAATCTCGAGCGTAATGCTAAAATAATAATTTATGGACATTGTCACAGCAACTAAATGACAAAGATATTTATAAAGAATCCTTCAGACGTCTCATTTAGCTGGCAACATATTAACCTTGATTAACCTTATTATCTCACACGAAGATCACAACTTGCGTAATCATTTAGATTTTAACAAGCCATGTATGCACAATAATACTGGGAATTTTACAGGTGTCTCCCATTTTGTTAAGCACCTATTACATTTGACTTTTTACTTTAATTTTTTAATATGAACATGTAATATTTTCTGATTGTAAAGTACGATAAAAAGCAAATCGCTGTTTAAAAACATAAAAATAATGTCTCTATACGGAATTTATTTACACTTTTGTGAGTTCAGGAACTCTACCTAAAAGGCGTGACAATCTTTGATGAAAATCTTATATGTTTATCTAAAATACTCCATATGTCGTTTTTAATAGCACATTGAACTAGTAATCATAACGAATGCACAGAACATTAATGTATCAAGAAAAATATTAATTTTCATCAACATTGTTAATCTACTGTTCTTCAACAAATATTTACTATAAAAATAAGGCTTTACTTGTTATACATGAATAATTTTTGCTCATAATATTACAAATCATTGCCTACTTACATTATACAAATTACATCAGGAAATTACTAATAACTCAGGCCCCGGAATCACAGACACAATAGAAAATCTATTGTGTCGTGGACCGATGGGGCCGTTCGGGGCTCAATGGGCTAAATATAAACAGAACATAGCAATATTTGAACCTAAGCCCAATATAAAACACAAGCTTGAGTAAAGCCTCCTTAAGACTCAATTATCTAGACACAGATTTAAGCTTACTTAGTTGACTTCGTGCCACAGAATTACGATCTACGTGAAAAAATGAAAGGCTTTTTTTGTATATTCGTTTGTTTTATTGCAAAAAGTTAAGAAAGTTGATTGAACTTTATTTAAATATATATATTTTTGAATGAACTTACGTTGAAAACTTTCGTAAACAATTATTTATTTTTAACTGATAATCACTACATAGTATAAAACAAAGTCGCTTTCGCTGTCCCTATGTCCCTATGTCCCTTTGTACGCTTAAATCTTTGAAACTACGCAACGGATTTTGATGGGGTTTTTTTTTAATAGATAGAGTGATTCAAGAGGAAGGTTTATATGTATAATAATATCCATTAAATAGTGGAGAAGTACTGTTATTTTTGAGGTTTCTAATGTGATGTCGTAAAAAATTACATTTTTTCCGCTTACATTGCAAACGCAGGCTGAACCCTACGAGTTTTATCAAAATAATGTACTAAGTATTATACACATTGAAAAGGTCTACAGAAAAGTCCGCGATGGTATATGTCTATCTCTTATGGATAACCCACAATAACTTTTTTTTGTCATTTACTTTTTACGACAAATAATGGCTAATTTGCGATGCGATTTTAACCAATACAGCATTAATCCTTAACCAATTAAATACCTTGAATACATTGTTCATTTAATATAGATCTATATCGCCCTTTACACCGTATGATTTAAGTGAATATTTTCCAAGATATTACAGATTTAAAAATTGCGGGAGTAGCGTTTGCGGCGGTACCGGCCCGGCCGCCCGGCTATCTATTTTATACCCGTGCGAAGCCGGAGCGGGCCGCTATGTTTTTATATACAACGTTCACAGTTTTTCTGTAGTGTATTTAGTATCAGCATTGCACCCGTGCGAAGCCGGGGCGGGTCGCTAGTTTATTATATAAAAAAAGCATGTAAATGGATCTCGTATTACAACAAATTAGGTTAAATTATAATATTATTATGATTGAATGAAAATATTCTTCAAAGTACAGTAGAACCTCGATAAGTTAAAGTCCAAGGGAAACACAAAATATTTTAAGTTATAGAGGTTTTAAGTTATCAAGGGTCTATCCATTTATCACTGCTTCTATAGCTTTTAATTTATAAGCGTAGGTGAGGGTTGTTAGTTTTCTTTTTGGACTCATTTTAAGCCAGTTTTATCACACAGTAAGTAAAGTGATGTTTCCAGGACAACAATCAAAAACTTATGATGCAAGTAAGTTGTTGTCATAAAGCTAACCGCCGCAAAGCTTTGAAGAATTTCGATAAAGCAAACAATAGGTAATGTATTGTTTACGTTAACAATACATAGTAAACACGTGCAAGCAATAAATACCGAAACCTTTTGTTTTGACACTCTTTCAAAATGACTCATTGACAAACAATTTTATGTTATAGAGGTTGTGGAAACATTTCTTGAAGTTACTGAGGGCCAATACAGAGATTATTTATTTAAGTTATAGAGGTTGCGTATTTTAAGTTAAAGAGGTTTTGGGCTCTGATGGGAAGGGAACACATTATTTTTTGAAGTTACAGAGGTTTTTATGTTACCGAGGTTTAAGTTATCGAGGTTCAACTGTAATTAAAAAATCTATTAGATTACTAAAAACTGGCTCTTAGAATATTTTATAAAATAATTACAATATTCAGTATCTTATTACTAACACGTATGAATTTCGTTAGAAATTTAGTTAGTTTATCCAATAACTGAAGACATATAAGTACTTCGTAGGTGGAGTTACTTGATACAAGCTTCGTAGATATTAACACTATTATGGTAGTTTATTAAATTATTGTGTATTGAGTTTACCACTTTATTGAAGTTTGCAAAACCACTAAAGGCTTTAATATTCGAAGTATCTTGAGATGAAAAGCTATTGAATGTGAAACATGTTTACATATTACATATATAGAAATGTTTAATATTTTTTAACAAAAACCTAAAAATCACCTTCATATAGACAGAACTAAGCCAAATTCTAATGGGACCACATGGCAGGGCTGGTGAGCTTTTAAATAAAAAAATAATTGTCAAAATCGGTTCACCCAATCGAAAGTTCTAAGGTAACAAAGCCCAAAATTTAAATAAAAAATACATTTGAATAGAGTAACTCCTTTTTTTGAAGTCGATTGAAAATAATATTATGGTTTTGCAATAAAACAGATATCTAAAGACGTAATACAATTTCTTATACAATAAAGCGAAATATGTATTTGAAAACTTAAGCTTTCTAAAAACTAGGTAAAAGCATTTTGCATGAGAATTTGAACATGAGAACTATAATTAGGCCGACGTCACATACACCACGAGATTAATATCATATTAAATGAAACTAGCGTCGCACGAGGTCACGTTTTTTTTGTGTTTTTGTCCTAATTGGTAAGTGTATGACGAACATGTTTAGAAAGAATAATATGAGCTCATAATATTATATTGAGACAAGATATAAAATCCTCATAATAATCAATAAATTATTGTTATTAATAGTGTACTCGTCCCGGCTTCTCTCTGGTTGAAACTGGGATAAAAACTAAATAAAACATAGATCGATCCAGACGTCCAGTATTTTGTGTGAAACGTTACAAACATACAAAAAACGCAAATTACTTAGAATATTAGATTAGATGTAACCTGTTATAATAATTATATATAGTATTATTATAATATTTTTTACATTAAGGACCGATTTTTCAATGCTTGGATAAAACTCGATCTCGATCCGTCCAATAAAATATTACACGATAATATTAAAATGTCATGTAAACTGTCAAATACTGGCAATTAGAATACGTTTTTAAAATGGTAGTTTTATACATTATTCGACGAATAAGTTTTTAACAAGGATTGAAACATCAGCCCTTAATAATAAATATCTATACTGATACTATTTAATACATTGGTATTTTTTAGAAGTGTATATTATGATTACACCATTACATTGGTACTTAGTCAATCTACAGGCATTAAATTTAAAACAATTAAAATTCTAGACTAGTACGACCTACAGTTTATTTGAACACAAAGTAATAACTTATTTTGAATACAATTGACCAGATTTTGAATACCACAATAAGTAAACGAATATGTATTGTTACAATTTTTATTGTATGCTAAATTGAATTTCTACTGCATTAGTAACTTTTATATTGGACAAATGCCCCGGCTTCGCCCGTGGTACATATTTACGTTTTCTCTACATAAGAACCATCCTCGTACTTCAATGAATATTATAAAAAAAGAATTATCGAAATCGGTCCACCCGTTCACGCGTGATGCCGTGACCAAGGGAAATAGGGTTACATTAACCTACTTGCATGAATTATACATGAATTAAAGATACTTACTTGCCTTTATAAAATGCATGAATTATAGATATATTTTTTTTACTAATAAATAACATGTTACTTATTTACTAATAATTCTTTCTAATACCGTATGTGTGTAAGTAAATTAGTAGGTAATGGTAATGCTAAAATTTGCTAATGTTTTCCAAAAATATTTGATCTTCCTTGATCCTTTGTAGCCCAACATCCTTATTCTGGGAACAATCTGAAAATAAATAAGTTTATTTTAGTTATTACAATAAAATACAATAAAATACAATAAGAATAACATGTTTATGTGTTGTTCAAATATAAATAACATTCCTAAAATAAATGTACGTTACACAAAAGCTGTGTAAAAGCTCTAGTTAATAACATATTAACAAACATACTTAACGATGTTCTCGTTGTCTCAACAACAGGATTATTGTGCATAAATATCTATTAATTCCTTTAGTCTTAGTCTATGGACGGTAGTGGACCAATGAATAAGAATAAGCGATTTCGTATCTTTATATTATGTAGGTATTAAGTATACAATAATTGCGAATATAACACCCGAATTAAAATAAATCGTACCTATGCGTCGGTAGATATTCCATTTTCAAATGATTGCCATAATTTTTTTTTCTACGACCGCGACCTAATCAACCAGCCAATATCAATTTCGATTTTATATTCGTGTAGTAATGAAATTTAAGATTTTTAATAACTCTAAAATTATCTACTCTTAAGAGTTTTTTATGTTGGGTACTCAATAACATAATATTTACAATTATTCTGAAATTAGACGCATTATTTTAAGACGTAGAGAGAGATTTATGTCATCTTCAAAAATCCAAACTCCAATGTAGTGAGACTATCGATAATAAACAATTAAATAACAACAAGAAAACAACAGCCAACACAAAATAAACAACAAATTTCAACCAATACTCCCGCTTCTTAATTATCACACTCGCACGTGTGCCTTCCATAACTTAAACTTTCAATTGTTTTATTGTATGTCCGACGCTATTTGCATTAATGCCTTTATGATCTGCATACGTTGACACAAGCGCATGTGCCATGAGACTGTCAATTATTTTGTACTGGTTACTAATTAAATTTACCTATGAGTGCTTTAATTGTTGATTAAGAAATTGTATTTTTTATGTAAGCAGACTTCAAGATTGAATGCTATTTTTAGATCATTAATAAAATTAATTAATTATATTCTTATGATATGCTTCATTGAAGAAGCCTTTCTTGACTTACACGGATTCAAGATAAATTATATAAATATAATATTCATGTCGTGTAAAACCTCAAAAAAACTGTTCTCTCCTGTATCTGTAATATCACATTCCATTACTAAAAAGTAACAAAATATCTAGAACTGATTATATTATGTTTAGGATCAGAACATCAGCTGTTGTACGTCGATGTGTTCGAATTCCCATTTAGAGAAAATACATCCATACTCCATAGCGTATATTGGAGAAAACATCCCACGAACAACTCTACTCAACAAACAAATTCACTATCAATAAAACACTGTCCAATACAAGAGAGCTGAAAATCACCAGACACCTCTTAACACAAAACATCAAAGTCAGGGTAATAGCTGCACGCACCAACAAATTAATATACAAAACTTGAGCCCGGTTAAAAATAACTGAATCAAAGGGGCTGGTAAGAACGGAGATCAGTCTATTTATGTTAATGTCACGGGCGTGAGGAAGCGTTTAAATCCAGTCATTAATTATTGTCATGGCAACGACAAAATAGATAATGCGCTCACTATTTGTTACTCGCCAGGATGGGTCAAAAGTTCCAAAGGTAACTTGTTATAATTTTTGAAGGGTTACAATGTCCTTCGGGGCTGGTGTAAGGTATTTAACCCTAATGAGATTGGAACGCTCACGCTCGTAAAAGACGAACGGCATTAAAAATCATTTTGTCAACTTTTCTTATTTATGAGGCCCTGTCCGAGATGAGGGATAGCGGCTATTTACAGATTTTAACGAGCGTACAGATTATGCTAGTGTTTATACATCCGCTTCATATAAATAGTTGATCGGTATTGTTTTTGTTTGTTCTAAATTGCTATTTTGAACATAACTGTACTAAAAGAGCAATACGCTGCCTGTTATCTCAAAAACACGTTAAACAAAGGAATTATTTACGCGTTACTTTAAAACAATGTGTATCATAAATTCGCAAAACATATTTGTGTAAGCGTCGCATAAATTAATTAGCTTTCAATATTCATGAACGCAAAATGTCGTCGATAAAACTCGAATTATCATTCAGGCATTCGATGATAGATAGCCATTTAATAAAGATTCCTCGTTAAATGAATAAAGCAGAGTACAGTCGATGCAAAAAACACATTAGCCCAATATCGAGCTGTGATTAAGCGTGTAGAATAAAACAAAAAGTGGAACTTACTAACCGCCTCGGTAAGATTGCTATAAATCTTTCGGAATCGTACAATCTCGTACAGTCGTTTGGAGAAGTGTTATAATTAAACGGGCGAGACAAAGTGCATTGTTGAAAAGAATATGGGCTTAGTTTAAATGTGGAATAGACATTGGTGATATAATTTTATTAAATTATAAATTAATACAAAGTTCGCGTTCTTTAATTTGAATTATTCTATCTGGAGAGGTTAATAAATGATCTTCCTTGAGACATTAAAATTGATTAGGTAGTATTTTTATCTAAACATTATTATTTTTTAAATAATTTATATGAGGAATACGAATCAAAGGGACCCATATTATTTTAACGAAATAATAATAATTATAAAGAGTAGGTATTTGAAATTGTAGAGCAAAGTTTTACGTTTACAACATGTCATAAATATGTTGAAAAAAAAACTTTTTTCATTTACATGTACCATATTCTATATAGATCTGTGGTAACACATGTTTAGCTCCCGTTAGCAAAGAACAAAACCAATGCTGAACGAATAATGCCCGTACTACCGACATCTGCCGTTTTTGTATAACATACTAATTAACTTTGACTATCATACATTGAAGTGTTAATTGCAGCTTCATAGCAATTTGTGAACTCAATCCGAGAAATGGATTTCAAAGTAATTAGTTATCCGTCACGTTGTAAATGACTTAATGATCTTGCACATGTGGCATTTTTTATCAACTTCATAACGGTCGGGTATAACGTGTAATGTCTATGATTTTGTTTTGCGATTGTTAATACTATAACTGTCTACTATTTTTGAAGTGAAAACTTCTTTAGCGGCGTTGATCACTTTTTCTGTAATGGGTATAAAATCTTAAACTCGCGTCAGGACACGTGACCTGATCGAAAAAGCGTAAGACGGATGGAGAGTAGACAGCTATCCCCTCTCTACTACGCGCGTTTTCACTTTTGCCGGCACTCCCGGAGTGCAACGCGACTTTATTTTTATATCTTAATTATTTTTGAGAGAGTAGTAGAGTCTTTAGTATCTTTAAACAACTTTCCGAAAAACAAAAGCAAAAAGTTCCAAATTTTCGTTTGACCCGTAATATCTTTGCTCTCCTTTACCATCGTGCGGTACAATAGACGATTCATAACTATTAAAATTAATAAAAAAATGTAAACATTGAATTATATTTTATACAGCAATAACATAAACTAAGCTATTCTTTCTTACCTTCCAAAAACATCACTTCATAGGTACATAATATAAACATACATCTACGTGTATTCCATAACCACACGGTCTATTGAAGGAAGACACAGCATTGAATAAATTATATCGTAAGTGGTCACAGCACAATAACATAATAGATGACAGATCTCTTTGTGAAGTCCTTCCTTAGAATTATTATTGTTAAACTCCGCTCGAGCTTTAAGCGACATTAGTGCCTCCAACTGTATCCTGAATCATTTATATTCTTACATTATATTACAATTTGTCAGACATAATTTACTATATATTTTTTTAAAAGATTTTATGATGGAATTTTAGGAGGATTGAATTCATGATGTAGGCACATCATACGATCTCATAGAAAATTTAACGTTCCTATTTTTTACGCAAGTAAACTATAAGTATACTACACTTCTATAATATTAATTTTCAAGTACCTATTATAACGTTGGTATCAATATTAACGATATTATCAAGATTAACAATAACTATCTGCAATCTAATAAATATAAAGTTAATAAAAAAACCTGCCTAATGACTTATCTTACAAGAACACATTAGAAATTCACAGCCGTCTATATTATGTATGATAGCTTGTTAACTAACTGTCCAATTAATTATTTTCTAACCGAGCAATACATAAGAGCCCATTATAGTTGACTTGACACTGGCAAAGATCTGAACCATGTTATTTATGTACCTTTGAACTTCAAAGTCCACAATATTGCAAACGACAGATGTCATACATTATTCTTGCAGGAAAATGAGTCCATGATTTTTCAAATCAAATGGCAGTTTTAGTTTTGACACTGTTGGAATAGGCAAATTATAATCTGTATTTTGGTTATTTTATAGTCTGTATGGTATCACTGTAAACTGTAATTGTCTTTACCTTCCTCTCTGTCTCTGTGGTTCGTGGTGCGCACAATGTAGTTTGTAATAAAGTATAACAAAATAATAAAGATAATTTATAAAGATCCACAAATTGTGTTTAATATACAATTATTTCAACAGACACGTTTAGTTTTCAGATTTTGTAACTTTTCATTCAGCATTTTATTTCAGTATCGGAATAAATTTTAATTCACGTTAATTTCCATACATTTGCCTGTTTTGCATAATGTTTCAATAGTCTATTCTTATAGGTAGTTTTAAAGTTTTGTTAAACACTATTTCAACAGTATTAAATCAATAGGATAATTTATATGAAGATATATTTTACATAATTATCATTATTGTTTTAGAAATAAAATTTATCATAATAGAATACAAACATTTTAATAAATTAATGTGCACAATTCGAACTATAGCTTAAAATTGCGTCCAAAAAATATCAAATATTCGGTGCACCATCTCAAAACGTTCATACATTTCGATTTTATTGTCGACGTCATCGTAGCCATGATTTATGGGCTCGCATACCGAGACAAACGTCTGCGTCCCTTTTGCTTTTTGTTGGACGCGGTAACTCTGTGCATTTAACGCTGATTAAACTGTAAAATTACCGGCAGAAAGTCTTTGACAGATGCGCCGAAATACATAAAGCACAGAGCGGTGTCAAGATGCGCCTTTGTAGTAGCGAAATCCACTTACAACACAAAGAACACAAAAGTATCTTTGGCAAATTGTAAAGTATACATCTAATTATGCTATTGAAGTGTGGCCGAGCATGAACGCTTTCGATCTTTGGGTTCTTGGGGCTTATGAAAACATGTAATGGTATTCCGTATTGTGATATGTGTACGCTTAGCACGCTTACTTTTTTGCTTTTATATTCCGATACTGTTCCAAGAACATAGATTAATTAATACAGGTGCTTCGTTATTATAAATCAACATAGATTGACAAGTTTTTAATTGACTTTAAGCGAACGAAGTTTCCAAGATTCTGTTATTTAACTTTCAACTTGTTTGTGTGACAACATTAATTAGATAAACATAATTTCGATGTTGTCTTTTACAAATATATGAGAAAGTTCTTGAACAAAATGTATGATCGTCGTAGATATAATACAGTTTTCATTTGTAGAAAAGCGAAAACATAAAAATGTTGGAATATTTTGTGTAGCACTCTATAATTTTTCAACGAAGCATCTTACAATACTGATGAGGTGGTCCGGATAGGCAACAAAGAAACCGATACAATGTAATCAATTACCAATTTTATAACACACCCATTCTTCACCCCGACTAGTTAATATTATGAAATATTACCGCACGGATCGGGGAAGCCATTGAGATTTTTTATACATACACGCTTTTATTTTTGGATGGTTTTATAAAATTTTTATGAATCGACCCTCTTTTTTTCGAGTGGATTGTTTTGTTCGCCCAACACCTGGATGCAAACAAACGTGCTTACAAAATGGCGACTTTATTTCATTGTACAGCGGGTAATTAAATTTAAATGAAGTTTACAACGCATTCATGACTTTTAAAACAACGTGCTTATTATTGTGTGCTTTAGCACAAAAGCTTTTTGTGTAAGTATACCGAGTTACATATAAACGCTTTGAAAGATTTCAAAATATCATTCTGCATTAATTGTTATAGATGTATGTATTATATAAAATTGAAAAATTAGTAGTTGCATGTTATACAATATAAATGTTTAATTTAACCATAACTCGATTATTTAAATAAATATTAGAATTAAAAAATATAACACGGAAATTTAAAATAGGCAAGGAATGAGAAACCGATAATTTTTATTAATACGATTTATTTATTAATTTATTGTTCAGTTTTACGTGACATTTTGTAATCAACGGTGTGAGTTGGCGTTTTCTCTAAGAAACATTATGTTGGTACAATGTAATAAAATAACTTTTTATAGATCCATTTACCATAATGATGCTCCAAATAATTAACTTACAGGCACAATTAAAGCATAAATCTTAATCTAAACACCTGCATATTCAAATGCAACTATTTTATACGATACCATTATAATTATATACAACTTTGTTCATAAAACATAATCATAAAAATATTTATTTCATCGCAGCCGAGAATCCAATTTAAAAATATCAACTCTCTATTACGTTTTAAAATATCACATTAGATAACCAATGTTAATGTATTGCTCGTTCCGACCTCAATTATTAATTATAATCGGTCTATTTTACATAATTTTCGTATTAAGTATAAGTTAAATTATTACTAGGGCCTTGTTTTAGCGGCATCGTAAATATTCCGGTTATATTCCAATACTTTCGGCTGATGTTTGTAATTAAATAGTTCGTTAGTTCTGACCGTTGATTAGAAATTAAGAAGGTTTATACCCTGATTGGTTGAGGCTATTATGATATCATTTCGGAAGCTATTTATCGTTATGATATGACGTTGAGATATTCTAATTTAACTGGCATAAAGAATAATAAAAGATACAATAGACTTTCGACTCATAGTACAGCTTTTGAAAATTATGTATTTGACCTTACCATAATATTTTTTGATCAAAATTAGTTATTGAACAATACCTAAATATAACTCGATAATAATAATATATAGGTCAGTAAGTTATATCAAACATGGACGCTAAAAGCAGTTGTTAATTACTTGTATTAATATCAAAGGCGGAACTCTATCAAAATTTCTCAAGCAATCTACACCAATATAAATAACAATGACTATGGAATCGTATAAAATTACGATACTCGTATTTTTTAAGTTCACTCGAAGGCTTTTGGAACTTGTAACAGGAAAATGGGACAAATCAATATTGTGGAGTACCTATGGGTTTGATTCCTATCGAAACTCTATAATCCTTTATAGTTTATAGAGTTATTATTTAATATATGTTTTGTAACGTTATTAATGGTGTAGTTAATTACAGAAATAAATAGACAATTGGATAAATCAAAGTATATATCTAACACGGTTAAAACTTGTTCAATTTTTATATAGAAAAATGTCGGATTTCCACACGATTATAGTAACCTAAACTTATAGTTCGTAATCCTTAGCTATTCGTACACTATTATAAACAACTAG